>JAUUDZ010055466.1:0-10387 GCA_032361705.1 Panulirus versicolor | reverse complement strand
TATATTATCCCTAGGGATAGGGGAGAAAGAATACTTCCCACGTATTCCCTGCGTGTCGTAGAAAGTGGAATGGGTTAGAAGTAGAAGAGAGATCATGAAATATCATTAACTAACAAGAAATAGAGTGGGTGATAGGATAGGACCCTGGAGAACAAGTGCTTGATGTTGTCCTATGTATTCAGCCGAGAAACCAACTCTCGAGCAACGAGGATCTCATTAATAAAGCTGAAGTTGGAGGAAAGTTTGGTGCTGGTGAACCTCGACATAATTGCTACTGAGTTGACTTCCAACACTGCAGGTAGTGTTGGTCAACGTGAAAGACTCTGTAAAAAAGTAAGTGTTTTAGACTCGCTAATTCTATTGATCGAAGATCTTGATCAACGCAGCTACTTGAGGCTTGATTCGTCCGATGTCACTCGTAGTAACGGATACAAAGTCGTCAACAAACGTTTTACCACGATTGAGGCGAAGTACTTTTTCTTCAGTGGTATGTTATTAACATAGAGAGTGATTCATCAGTCAGAGTGGTTGAAAACATCACCAGTTAGATACGTATAAGATTAGACTCGATAAACATTTCACTTTACATCTACGACTGACTTTATTTCAGAATCACATGAAAATTTCTTCATTAGTTTTTTCTCCTTGAAACGTCAGTTTGCGATTCTATTTATACCATACTAATACGCGGGTTTCTGATATCTTCCGCTATCACAAACAGCCTCATGAGGTCTGCTATTTGAATTTCTTTGCATTCCTGGATTTCCTTGCAGGGGGCGTCTAACTTGAAAGGGACCGGGAAGCTGGAAATCTCCCCTTCTTGTATCATCATTTTGCCAAAACAGAGGAAAGGGCCAGGAGATGATTATTACCGTGAAGGCTCTGGCTGAGAGGTATGTATGTGTGTGGTTGTAATCTAGATGAGACGGAAGAGAACAGTGCTTTATTTGATGAAAAGAACCGGGATGTTCTGGCTCTGAGTAAAACGAAGCTAAAGGGGAAGGGGGAAGAATGCACGCCGTAAATCTGAGGTTCGTGTGAAGGGCGAGGGCCAAAAAGACAGGGTGGCAATCCTGATGGAGAAGTAGCTGTGGGACAGTATGGGAGGAAGTGAGTTTAAATAGGTATATGTGAATATGGAAGTAGAATACGAGAAGTATACTTTCCACTGTTTACGTAGTTGCTAGCGAGAGGAGTGAGGAAGGATGGGGTGCTTCTATTTAGGAGGAGATTAGTGAGTGTGTCGGTAATATTGATGCAAAGGGTCGGACCGGTGTTAGAACATATGAATTCAAGAAGGGCATGGGGGTACCTACAAAAAGGGAAATGAGGAACAGCTTGTAGAGTTATCCGCTGAAAAAAAACCGGTGATTGGTAATACATGGTTAGAAAAAAATAAACGCACACACATACATTTATTTGGATGAGAATCCTGGGTTATGTGACTGATTTGTCTTTGGTTCTCTCATTCTGTAACTGTCCTCTGAAGATGTGTTAATACACGAAAGCGCTCAGGATCTCGCGTTTCCTTTTTCATGTGGTTTTTCAGCATTTATGAAATCTCTTGTATGTTGTGATATCGTGCACTACGGGTCGAATTCGAGCCCTGAGTGGGGCGTCCTGCTACCTCGGCCACACGGAGGTTGAAAAAGACAGCCAGTATGTCCCATCCTCACCTCGGTGGTGGCAACGTGAACAGATCAAACCTTCATGAGAGAAATGATTGATGACGTGTTACATGATTTCATGACGTGATATCATTTATATCTATATATTGTTCAGTAATCCTCCAACACTTTTTTTCAAACCTAAGTTGAAAATCTATATGAAAATATATCTGCGAGATAATAATAATTATCACAAATTACAAACCCTTTTTTTCTAAAACTCAGACCATAGTAAAGATGAGGGGATCATGTAGATGAGATCACTTAAAAATGAGGGAATAATATAGATGAGACTATAGTATAAGGATGAGGGGATCATATACATAAGACTATAGTATAAGGATGAGGGGATCATATTGATGAGACTACAGTATAAGGATGAGGGGATCATATAGAATGAGGCTATAGTATAAGGATGAGGGATCATATAGGTGAGACTATAGTATAAGAATTAGGGAATAATATAGATGACACTATAGCATAAGGATAAGGGGATCATATAGATAAGGCTATAGTATAAGGATGATAGGATCATATGGATGAGACTATAGTATAAGGATGATAGGATCATATAGATGAGGCTATAGTATAAGGATGATAGGATCATATAGATGAGGCGGCTATAGTATAGGGATGATAGGATCATATAAATGAGGCTATAGTATAATGATGAGGGGATCATACAGATGAGATTATAGTATAAGGATGAAGGGATCATATAGATGAGACTATCGTATAAGGATGAGGGGATCATATAGATGAGACTATAGTATAAGGATGAGGGGATCATATAGATGAGACTGTAGTATAAGGATGAAGGGATCATATAGATGAGACTATAGTATGAGGATGAGGGGATCATGTAGATGAGACTATAGTATGAGGATGAGGGGATCATATAGATGAGACTATAGTATAAGGATGAGGGGATCATATAGATGAGACTATAGTATAAGGATGAGGGGGATCATATAGATGAGGCTATGGTATAAGGATGAGGGGGTCATGTAACTCTCTACTTGGCTACATCCTCTGAGGATGAGTTGGTATATCCACACAAATAATGTGGCAACACTGACTGCAGTGTCCCAAGTTGATGTAGGATACAAAGGAAGGTTTACACTCGCAGTGGTCACGTGTTCGCACATCTGTGGTTCCTGCTTTGAAACAGAACCTACAAATATATGATAAAGGAGAGAGAAATACAATGGTAGATATCTATGAGTATAACACAAACACCAGGGATCGTATATGGCGTGGACTGAAGCGGCGGGTGAGTTTCAGAGGGTCGTGGAGTCTGGTTGCAGTGCCCGGGGAAGGACAAGTGAGGGGCGGAGATTGGCTTCTGGTTTGGGTCGCTGGCGGGAGGAACTGGAACGGATCTGTCGTGGTATAATTCGGCTGAGCGAAAAATGTGCAGGTGATCTCTGTCAAGCTGGTTGGAGAGGAAACTGTCGGGTTTTGTTTTGGTACAGTCTTGCTGGTCTGACGAATTTGGTCGAGCCGAAAATGTCGAATTTGTCTTGATTGTTCCTGTTTAAGACAAGACCCGTTGACGCTACTGTGAATTATGAATCAAACTCAGAGGCGACGTCACGTCTGTTGCTACTTCCCCCTATATATGTGTTATATCCTTCACGATACACAACACACACACTACCGAAATGTCAGGCCTATTCAGCAGACGACGCTCTCAGCTTTTACAACACCAGCAAACTATAATGATAGCGTACAACAGACGTGACAGTGTTGCACCTACCGTGGAGATAACATAGTATAGTACTTCCCTCTTCATTTCCTCCCAGAAGGATCAACAAATCAGTTATGCTTTTATCTCTATCGTCTGAGGAGACTCTAGGATTCTAACATGTGTGTTTGTTGTGGACAGTGCCTGGCGCACCGACCAGCCCGTCCACCGAGTACACGACCGACACCACCACCACCGTCACCTGGAACCCACCCGCCAAGGCCGCCTGCCTCCACCACTACCACGTGAGTCACGTCTCTTGTGAGTAGTACCAGCACACACGGAGCCTGCATGGCTAGTGATCGCAGGAATGTCTTATATCTTGTCTGTCATCTTAGTATCAACACTGGGATTTTTCCATTTAGAGACGTCTATGATCAATCAAATGCAATTAATGTGTCTTTTTGCTTATTTTTTCAAGCCAGTTCTGTGACTCAAAGTGGTAATAGATAAATGTATATACACAGCAGACTATCGTATATTCAGTTGTAGATCACAAGAAAAGTGGTAAGTAGAGTCAACCATTGTGGGTAACTGAAATGATTCAGCCATCTCCAAACTACGACTAGGCTGAGAGGTAGACCAAAAACATATTGGACTTCAAGGGTTTTGCAGTTCTGTTTGGTCTGTCAGTATGTAGAACGGGACAGGTAACACCTAATGTTCGGCTGAATGAAAGATTCCTTCCTATTCTTGTAAACCAAGACTAGGGAAGGTGAATGGGACGGTAGAAGGAAGGTGTGTGTGTGTGTGTGTGTGTGTTGGGGGGGGGGGGGATTATGAAAGGCCAAAAGGACGTCGTGTGCGTCGGCGAGTGGAGCTCTGGTGGACGAGTGTGTACCGGGTGGCTTATTAGTAAAGGCACCACAATAATCACTTTCCCACATGGTGGCAGATTTCTTCCACAAATGTTACCAGATGAGCTACGTTCCAGCAACCTCTTCCACCAGACGCCTCAGTCTGTCCTCGGAAAATTTCAAGCGTTTAGTATATGAACTTGTTATGTTTCTGCGTCCTGTAAGACAGTCAGGTTGAGACGCAGTACACAACGATATACCTAGCTTAGGTGACACTCGGTATTACATGTAATGTCTAATGGTTCACCCAAGTCATGTGGTTGTACCAACGTCTGTATGTATATCATCGTCTCCACTGTTTATCTAAGAGAAATATTATTCCTGCCTGGAACACTACGTACATTGTCACGTAAAAAAAATCAATCCTGTACCTTCGTATTCCTTTGTTGTGACCTGATATTACTGGAGTAAGGTCGAATGTTTCTGTCATTTTCTTAGACTTACCTACCCGGCCCAACACATCCTCTCAGTTGAAGTTATCAACATCACCCATGAAACTGGCAGAAATGTCGCGTAGCAAACTGAGGTGATTGTCACGTTGGATATCAAGTTTAAGGCCAAATGAGCGTTATTTTCATAGTTAGATCGCCCTAACCATAACTCTGGTATTGTCGAAAATATGAACCTGGAACTTGAAACAAAATGTCATGGAGAGATGTGCTCCACTATGACTAGTGTAACATCTGAAGTCAGACTCACTGACCTTGTCCATGTAGGCATCGTCCAACCTGCGGCTCAACAGTATCATTACAAAGTGCGATTTTCTTGTTGCCACAAGACACTCAGTTGAAGAGGCGACATTTCTCTTCTTTGCGTTACGTCATGAAGAATGTTCGATTATTACACTGGCGGGCATGAGAGGATGTGGGGATTGGCCACTGAGGTCGGCTGTGTTGCAGGTGTGCTTCAGAATGTACGGGGAGTCGGAGAGCGAGTGTGTGGAGAGCAGCACCAACACCTGCACCATGGAGGGCCTGGAGGCCTGCACCATCTACCACGTCACCGTCGCCTCCGTCTCCTTGTCAGGAGAACGGAGTAACCAACTCAAGTTCGACACCAACACGGACGACGCAGGTAGAGTTAAATTATCATTGCTGTTCCAATAGTTCCAATATTACCAACAAATATTACCATCTGTACCTGTAATGATATTTGTAAAATGTATGTAAGGACAAATTGAAAGATTTGCTATCTATATGTTAACTTCTTCCTGCACTGCTACATTTCCTCTCAGCTCCTGGAGCGCCGGAGAATTTGAAGGTGTACAACCAGACCATCAACTGGGTGGCGTTATCCTGGGACGACCCATTAGACAGGGCCAGCTGCGTCGACAAGTACGTGAGAGCTGTATTGAGTGTTGGGTCTAAGGTCCACTGTACTGACAGTTGGGTCTCTCCACTGTATCGACAGTTGAAACTCAGGTCTTCTGTATCGACAGTTGGGTCTCAGGTCCACTGTATTGACAGTTGAGTTTCAGGTCCACTGTATTGACAGTTGAGTCTCAGTTCCACAATACCGACAGGTGGGTCTCAGGTCCACTGTATTGACAGTTGAGTCTTAGGTCCACTGTATTGACAGTTGAGTTTCAGGTCCACTGTATTGACAGTTGAGTCTTAGGTCCACTGTATTGACAGTTGAGTCTCAGGTCCACAATACCAGCAACTAAGTCTCAGGTCCACTGTATTGACAGTTGGGTCTCAGGTCCACTGCATTGGCAGTTGGGTCTCAGGTCCACAATATCGACAGGTGGGTCTCAGGTCTACTATATCGACAGGTGGGTCTCAGGTCCGCTGTATCGATATATGGATCTTAGGTCCACTGTATTCCCAGCCTGAGAGACAAATCCTCTGAGAGCCGACTAAAGAAATTAAATCCTTTCAGCTTAGAAAGAGAAGATTAAGAGATGATTTAGATACAAGAATTCAAACCCATTAAAAGCTTCGGTGTTTCCGATCTAAAAAAAGCTCCTTAAGGATGGATTCGTCTTATTCGTAAACTCATGAGCAAACGTTTCACAAAGAATGAGGTGAAGTACCTTTTCGTGAACAGGATTGTTGATACATGGAAGTATTTACCGATTAGAGTAACGTAGCGGTACCTTAGACAAACATAACCTCGATAAATATTTTGCTTCTAATCCCCGACTTGCGTTACTGGCACCTGCTTACCTATTACGAGAGGTCGTTGTACTCCTGCCACACTGATCCGTGAGTCTCTCTTGTCTTCCACTATGATAATCAGTCTCGTTATGACCCAGTGGTGTGTTGCTGTTTGAGTTCACTTGTGTTCACTTATCGGGAAAGTCAGCTACGGCGTCGTCTGCATGGGAGAGGGAAGGAAAGGCACCGTAGCAGAAGCTGTTCGAGGTACCTTTGGCTAAAAACGAGAGAGACGTACTAGTGGAACAACAGGAGAGGTTGTCACACTTCCCTTGAATAATGAAATGTTCCGTCTCGCTACATAGTAATGGTATTTGCGGTGATTTCGAGCAGAGATGAAAGCTGAATGCGAGTCGAAGGCAAGGAGAGTTATCGAGGTACAATATTCCATGTCTCTTGCTCGAGGGACCTCCAAGCAGTAAAGATCGAGTCATTGGCTAGCTAAAAAAAAGCTAAAGGAATAGGGGATGTACGCTTCCATACCCGTATCAGTCACCTTTGCTATATGCTCAGCAGAGATGGCTACCATTGTGCATTACTCTGTGCTGGAAGACATCAAACACTCTTGTTCATTTTTCTTCTTCGAACCATCATACCCCTAACTCTCGTCCGCCTCTGAACTTAGTTACAGTAACCCCCTTCACCCCTGTGAGCTTTATGACAACACCCCAGCGTATTACAGGTGGACTGTCTCGTATGCGGAGACCCCGAGCCTGATAAGGCCCCTGGTGCCGGCATACAAGCACAAGACTGTGTCTACGCCCATAGACGAGGCAGACAACTACGACACGATATCTGACTTGCTGGGCTGTACCAACTACACCTTCTGGGTGTCGGCCGTCTCCCCGAAGGGCAAACCCGGCAGCACCAAGACAACCCGCGCTGCCATGAACGAGACTGGTGGGTCAACAGCCTTCTGGTGCATCTTGTAAATGATGATACGTTTCTGATGAACTTCTCCATTATTTCTTCCTTCACTTTCCCGGGTTAATTTCTTGTACTGCAAATATCTCTGGTGACGAGTTATTTATAAGAGCCTAATCCACAAATCATATTTTATATTCCACTGTCACAACTACACGTATGAATCAGCAATTCTCACACACTCATAAACCATACATCACCTGCCAGTTCCTCAGCCATAAACCTGGCCTACCGTCCTCCTCCACTCGCCAGTAATCATGAACCATCTACCACCCGCCACAGATCCCACGCCGGTGGAGTCGATCACAGCCGTCAGTGTGGACACGAGCAGCGTGTCAGCAGTGTGGGAGCCAGCGAGGGTGGAGGAGTGCGTGGATCACTACCGTGTGTGTATAGAGGACGTGGTGAACCTGACCCAGACTTGCTATGACACCAAGGATAAGGAGAGGATCTTCTCGGTAGGATTCCATCCTTTACTGTGGTACCTTCTCGGTAGGATTCCATCCTTTGCTGTTTTAGTTCTTGATGCTTATGTGGTTTTCCAGTGACAAGCCGTAGACATAGTTCTCGATGTGTCAGTATGTTGAGATAAATATATTCAGGAAGACAGTGAATACTCGGTCTTTCATCCTGTTGTTAACACCGAAGCGAATATCTGGATGACAATGAATATTGCAAGAGAACCCCCTCAGATGCGGGAATATTCGAAGTCATTTCCAAATGATTTGC
This sequence comes from Panulirus versicolor, assembly GCA_032361705.1. Lineage (NCBI taxonomy): Eukaryota > Metazoa > Arthropoda > Malacostraca > Decapoda > Palinuridae > Panulirus > Panulirus versicolor. The sequence goes on along the minus strand of JAUUDZ010055466.1, from coordinate 2,304 downwards.
GCCACAATAAATGTTGGTCCAGAGTCATACCTTCACGCAGTGTGGACCTCTGGTTGAGAGATGCAGTTTGTTTTTTAAACAGGTCCAAAACCCCTGCTTCCCCTACTGCTGGAAGTTCTCTCCACTGCGAAGCACTTTCACAGTGGACAATAATCTTCGTGAGATTTCCTTGATGTCTTACCATTAAATGTAGTGACGATGAAGGAAGGATCCTCCCAGCCACCTCTGCTGCGCCCAAGAACTGTCTCCCTCACGTACTGTACCAGGTGTCGCCCTTGATCCTTCGTGGACATCCACACACCTTTACTAGCCCACCCCTCACTCTCCCGTCTTCACCTACCCGACCATTGCCCGCTTCATCAACACCATCCCTCCCTCATTCACCACCTCTCTCTCTCCACCCCTAATCCTCTTTTTTACCTAATCTTAGGTAAATCTGATCCGGATGGCTATCCACCGAATTCAGGTCTGGGAAGGTAGAAGTGCGGCCACTGGATGGGGGTTAGGTTCGGAGAGAGAGAGAGAGAGAGAGAGAGAGAGAGAGAGAGGTCAGGTCGCGGGGGTCAGGTCAGAAGAAATGATTTGATTTGTGCCAGTGTCCCCGGCAAATTCACTGTGCACCCCGTGCTCATCTTGTGAGCAGTAGCGCAAAAGGATTACAGGGGTCACAAAGGGTCTTATTCAGACCCCAGTGGGTCTGCGTAAGACAGTGTCAGTTCAATAGAAGACCACCTGAAAACTGAGAGGGACTTAGATAGAGACATGGAAGGTGGACTTTAACGTAGACAAATGCAAAGTAATGGACTGTACTGCCGAAAAAAAAGATGTAAATCATGAATACAAAATTTACGGTAAACCACAACTAGAAGAAGAAAAAAACCTTGGAATGATTATCATCACTGACCTTAAATTCGGTACACAGTGTCTAGCTATATACAACACAGCCAAGAGGATAGTTGGATTCATAAGGAGAAGTAATGTTAAAGAGAGGATTCGATGCTCACACCCTGGTTAGACCTCATTTGGAACACGCTGTTCAATTCTGGTCACCAAACCGATCAAAGATGAGGAGAAATTAGACAGAATCCAGAGAAGAGCAACCCAAACAAATGCTCTCATTCAAATAGACCAATTGAGGAACTACGTAAAAGATTAGAATTATTCTCTTAAAAAAAAAAAAAGCGAACACTCCGACGTGACTTGACAGATCTCTTCAATATTCTCAACATTAACATACAAAAAGGTCTTTACTCTAGATAGAGACTGGATGACCAGAATTATTGGTATGAAGTTTAAAGTAAGATTCAACAGCAATATCGGTAAAAGCTTTTTCAGTTTGAGAGCAACTGAGCTCTGGGATACACCACCACCTCCAGATGAAGACAATGCGAAGCCAATCAATACCTTTAAATCCAGGAAAAGCAAATATTTGATGTATCATATCAGTAAGAAAAAAAATTACTTATGCCCAGTTTTCCATTCATCATGTCTTTCCAGACTCCAGTCGCAGAGCAGATGTTGAATTAGTAAGGAACGTTTTCCAGGACACACTTTCTTATATAATTTCCATGGCGATATGTTCTTCCCATACTGAGTGGTTTTCTTTACTCATCTTTTTCTCGACAGTTGAGCCGGAGGGAAAGGTGGGTAAGGAAGTGCTTAATGCGTTGTTATTCTGTTTCTACCACTATCTTAAGGTCACTACAACAGAATACCTCGCTATGTACCGTCTTGTCTGTTATCTGTCCTTCCCATGTACCTCACGCCCCTCTTCCCCTAGCCCCCCGCCCCTTCTTTATCTAAATTGGATGATTAAGAGAAGAAGAGGTTGGACAGAGGAAGGTACTGTGAAGGGGTTGGACAGGGGAAGGTACAGTGAAGGGATTGGACAGGGGGAAGGTAAAGTGAAGGGGTCGGATAGGGGAAGGTACAGTGAAGGGGTTGGACAGGATAAGGTACAGTGAAGGGATTGGACAGGGGGAAGGTAAAGTGAAGGGGTCTGACAGGGGAAGGTACAGAGAAGGGGTTGGACAGGGTAAGGTACAGTGAAGGGATTGGACAGGGTAAGGTACAGTGAAGGGATTGGACAGGGGGAAGGTAAAGTGAAGGGGTCGGACAGGGGAAGGTACAGTGAAGGGGTTGGACAGGGTAAGGTACAGTGAAGGGATTGGACAGGGGGAAGGTAAAGTGAAGGGGTCTGACAGGGGAAGGTACAGTGAAGGGGTTGGACAGGGGAAGGTACAGTGAAGGGATTGGACAGGGGAAGGTACAGTGAAGGGGTTGGACAGGGTAAGGTACAGTGTA
>JAUUDZ010055455.1:0-10387 GCA_032361705.1 Panulirus versicolor | reverse complement strand
TATTTATATATATATATATATATATATATATATATATATATATATATAGATAGATAGATAGATAGGTAGATAGATATAGATAGAGAGATAGATAGATATAGATATCATGTATGAGTATGAACTTTGAAGTAATCTGCATTTTATATCTGGACATACATTGACGTAATTGATTGCGTAGTAGAAGTAATTTCACAACAGAAGCAGCGGTTCGCGCGTCCGGTTTATGAGAGTCGATTTTGGTATCTCACTGCACTGGTCAAATATTGCTGGTTGGTGGTATGGTAACGATAAATGTAATAACGTTTATAATATTTCCGAAAATATCGGTAAAATAAACCAGTCGACTTGTGTCGCTACAGTGGCCAATGGCAACAGGAAGGCAACTAGTTACAGTGACACTATTGCCATATTATCTTTGGTTGTACGTGCTTGCATGACACACACGTACAGGCAAAATCCACAGACGTAACCCTCGGCGATGGCACAAACTTCATACTTTATAAACCCCCACGTAGAATGAATCCATCCGCACCAAGATTATAGACAACCAGATGATACGTTGTGGCGGTCATAATCAGCCACGCACCCTCTGCTGGTCGAGGAACGACGACGACCAAGCTGCTCCCACAAGTGGAACACGATTTACAAGTTCACGGATTTGATATAGATTTCTTCACAAACTCGAAACGTTGAGAGGGTTTAACTCTATTTTTTTTTTTTTTTTCAAAATGGATTCTAATAAACCAACAGGAAGATATTATTAAGTTATACTCAATGATTTTCACATGCATGTGCCCACCTTCAACTTCAGTTGACTTATTTGTGAGGAAAAGATTATTTCTCACAAGGTCTTATGATACGTCAGTGTAGAAACTACGTAAGGTTGTCATTATTTCTCCTCATCCAAGATATAAGTAGCAGGTTTTCCGCGTGCGTAGCTACCAGTAGTTTGAGTCGAGTACGGCTACAGCGCCAGATGAGGGAGAGTTGTTCAGCAAGATCAGTGGGTAGTGCAGGGCTGGGTTAGGTGCAGGTCCAGCCTCTCTCCTCGTCAGCGAAAACCAGTCAGTGTGTTCCTGGCCTGCAGTGTCTTTGTGAACAACATATCGTAAGGAATATTGTACGTTGGCGATGCAAGTTTGATATTTATGTTTAATTTTATGGGTAGCTAAAACACTGTTTATTACCTATATTTGAATCATTCGCATGAAACTATTGAACAGGGTTATGATATGTACTTTTACTGTTGCAGTATAAAGTTTCTTACTGCAATATTCAAGAAAAACAAACCTTTGATACAATAGCAGGCCCGAAGCCTAGTCCATTGTATTTGACCGGTTAATCCAACATGTTTACTTAACTGTTTAAACTTAGTTTTATTCGGTGTCGACATATATACTGTATGTATAAGTATATAACTGTCTGTAACATTTTGATTAGATTTCAGAAAAAAAAAAAAAAATAGATGATTAGGTTGATATTGCCATACTGAGAAACTGTGGGAGACAAGATATGTATGTTGTGCCTGGTGCATTGTGGGAATAACTGGCGATCTGTCGTGACCTGTTGGTCAAGGAGAAGTATAAAGGTCACTGGGCTGATCCTGTGATTCCACGTAAAGACTCGGGAGACACGGGAGCGACAGGTGTAGCACATCACTCCATCATACCTAACCTAACCTAACCTAACCTATTCTAACCTAACCTAACCTCACCTATTCTAACCTAACCTAACCTAACCTACTTTAACCTAACCTAACCTAACCTAACCTAACCTACCCTACCTTAACCTAACTTAACCTAACCTAACCTAACCTAACCTAACCTAACCTACCTTAACCTAACCTAACCTACCTTAACCTAACCTAACCTAACCTAACCTGACCTAACTTTCGGTTAAGCCGTTTGTAAAACATCCTGAACCCAGACTCTGTGATTGGCTCAGCACGGGATAGACGGCTATCACGAGCACCAGACATAATATGAGTTCGGCCTGCCAGGTGAATAGACATTACGCAGAAACATGAGGTCGAATCTATTACGAGGTTTTCTGTGAAAAGAAAAGAAATTGTTTTGATAAGATTTTTTTCTTCTTTTTCTATCGAAAGCGGGCGTGGTGGCATGGCCTCCCGTCAGTAACCCCTGCTCTGCTTCTGCCACACTTGACTGCACAAAATTGAACTTTCGACCAGAGAGAGACTGTCGGTTAGGGTCATCTGGAGTGATTGATTCTTTCACCATGGGAATTAAAACTCATATCAGGGTTAACATTGACAACCTCAATGATGTTGACTGAAGCTGCACCAATCTAAAATGATTTTGACTAAATCTGCATTAATCTGATCTCCGGAGAGTTGAATAAAGAAAGAAAAAAAAGTATCGCCAGGCAGTAATTATTTCTCGGCTCCCAAAGCCTCACCGAAATAGTTGACCATCTTGCTGTTGGACATTTGCTGTAGTACCGTTGCGTGATTAGGCGATAAGTAGCCTCGAGGTCACACACTCTAACCACGGCCTGGCTGGCGTCGCCGTCCCAGGGGCAAGTCTGAATTAAGGTGTTCGTTGTTGTTACCGACAACGTATGTGATCGTACTGGTAGGCGAAGAAACAGACACCAACAGGGTTTCCCTGAGTTTGTGTAACTAAACTGTGAAGAGCGCAGTGCAAAGTTCTTGTTCAGCTTGACCTTGCGTTTCTTAGGGTCTACCACGCCTTCCTATACCGTGTGTTTCGAGTCTGGACGCGGCCAATGGCCATGGAAGGTGGAAGACTACTAACTAAGGCGGAGCTCAAAAGGCCATAGGTGTGGTGGTCTCAAAGGGCATTATTGCTCTAGTATGGTTGGTTATGTAGACTTTAGGTCTGTTGACTGTTAGAGTCATTAAAGCCATCATCTCCAAGTTATAACTCACTCTTCAAGTGTTCAGTATGATTTGAAGGCCATTCATTACACGCTCGAGTTACATATATTGCTCTTGTATTTTCATAAGGGTCGGGTTGCATGAAAATGAAGCTCAGAGTAAGAGGCAATCTCCTTTCTAGTTTAGACATGTACTGGTAACACTGTGACATCTTGGACCTCACTTGCTTCTCGTAGTTCGTAAGCAAAATGGAAATTGATGCTCTATGAAAATCAGGTACGTAAACAAGGAGCTCTTTGCAAGAATGACAAAACGAGAAACTGATATTATCATCAGAATTACCGAGCGATAAAATCAGCTGGTGTAAACCGTCTCTAGAAAATATAAATGCCACAGCGTACCTCATAATATGTTTTGAATGATTCGGCTGTTCAAGTGAACGGTAACTAAAGACCCCTAGGGCAGCTGGCCACAATAATAGTTTGCCCTTGATTTTGTTTTTTTTTGTTTGTTTGTTTAGTTTTTCTTTCCGTTATGTTTGATGTGCCACTTACAAAATACTTGTGTCAAGTACCTGTTTTTAACCAGTGATATTTACCGTGACAATTGCCTTTAGATGTTATTGGTCGAGATTGAGTGAAGCAGACATTACATGGTGATGTTCACTGAAAATTGCTTCATTAAGTGTAATGAAAACGAAATTTGCTGAAGGGACTGACGCTGCATACTTCGAGATGACATTTGATTTATATTAGTGGCATATGAGGTCACTCACCTGACCAGTATCGTATTAGATGAAATGATGATAATGACAAATGTGACATATATACACTGCAAAGATATTAAAGGTGAAAAAAAGTTGATAAACTTACATGAGTTAAGAATTGTATTGTGGATACCTCCCTCTGTTGGATGATTTTGACACGAATTGGAAGCCTGTCATTGGCATCTGGCGAGAGATAGAGAGAGAGAGAAAAAAAAAATAACTAAAACAGGAGTATATTAGAAGGCTTCTGTGGGGAATGATCCTCCTAGCATGGAAGAAGATACTGGAAAGACTGTAAGGTGACTTCAGGACTGCTTATCTTTGCTATGGTACTACATTACGTCATCATGTTTTCATAGCTTGGTGCTGTTGTCATTCTGGTGTACGACATCCTCGAACTGTTACCCTAATAACTTCATGCATTTCTATAACCCAAAACCCAGGGCAACAAAGAACAATTTAAAGATAGTTTTTTTTTTTTATCTCAGGTGTAATGTAGATTGCTGTTTTCTTTCTTAGGTTTGCAGTAAATCATAACGTACGTAGATTAAACCAGCTGTTGGATCGTATGATGAGGTTACAGCCTCCCCTGCTGTTCAGCGTCACACTCATTAACTATATATGGCATACTTGATTGGCTAGGTGGAGGAAGGGGAGCCGCCCTGGTTTAACCACTCAGTGAATGAAAGCACCGTGTCGGAGCTTCTGATCTGTGTCCACTGCTGTTTACTTGCCATACGAAGGCAAGGAAATCATTAGCGAGAATTCCTTTGGCGCGCTACCTTAGCGACCGCTAATTTTATGTTACAGGTCACAAAAATCTGATATCCGACTCAAAATTTTTGTCTCTATTCCTTGCCAATGGCTTTATCTTAGTTACTTGCATTAGTTTTCTTGACGTTCGCAGATTCTTCAAGTCATGAAAACATCTTTTACTGAGACCGCCATGATTCATAAGTGTTTCGATGCGAAAGAAAAATTCTTAAACAACAGCCAGAAGGGAAATGCTGTGAAGGACCACCATGTAGTATGGAGGGGATACACTGCTGTGGACACTGTACTGGAAAGTGAGAACGGGAAAAGTTACTTTGACAGCAGAGAGGTTGATCGAGGAGGCGCATATCTGAGATGGCAAAGAAAAAGTGGGTTGAATCGTTCAAGTAATTTCACATTTATTTTTCTTCTTTGAAATAGGCTTATTTGATGATACTAGATACAATTAAAGTATTTATTTGGCTTTGATAAAAAAAAAAACTGCAATCCTCTCACTGACAACACCTAATGGTAATTCATTGCAATGTTCTACAACTTGACTGTTGAAAAAGTTTTGGCTACGTTGCTATTATATCTTTCCTTTTGATTTCGTATTGCTATTCGTAGTTGCTGAATCTCTATCTAACGTGGAAGACTTTTTGTATGTTGCCGATATTGTTTTGCATTTTGAAAACCAATTAGATCTTTTTTTTTCTTTTAGTTTGTAAAGTTTCTGAGTCTGCCTTGGTAGGGTCTATGTCTGGACGACGGAATGTTTTTTCTTGTTCTCCGAATTCGCTCTACTTTTTCTTCATCTATGATTCATTTTCGTGACCAGAATTAAACATTATGGTGAAAATAATGTCCAGGTCATTGTAAAGAGTGGTATTGTATTCCTCGTTTTATAGTTGATAATTGATAGTTAATATTTCCAGTTATAATACCTTTATCAGATGCAGGTAAGCAGTGTTCTTTATATTTTAGGCCATTACTCCCAGGTCTTTTTTGTGTCCTGTAAATTTAACGGGTATCATGCATTCATGATTGATATTCCTGTCGCCAATATGCATTAGTTTGCATTCTTCTGCCATGAAGTTCATATGCCGTGTTTCAATCACACTGACTCTTCATACAGTCTTCCTTTGATCAGGATGTATATCCTAAATTCGTCTCATCGGCAAATCTTGTAGTGAACCTTGTCCCCAGATCGAGTGTAAAGAGTGAAAAGTATAGATCCCAGGACTCTGCCTTGTCATATTAAGCCCGTCAGTCGCTTCCCCAGTTAATACTACATTGGTTCTTGCTTCTGGGCCACTACGCTTCAGCTCGCGGATTCGATTTCGTACGCAACGATATTTCCTTTCACGTAATCATCTTTTACGTGGTACATTGTCGAAAGTTTGTAAGAGTCTAAGCACATAACATCTGAGGGTTTTTAGAATCTTAGGTATAGTATATATATATATATATATATATATATATATATAGATGCCTATAGAATTTTGTTCGATTCATTTTACATAAGTTCTTTTGTTTCGACACCTATGATGTTATTAAGTATATTAAGTGTAAACTTAGTTCTATAACGACAAATAACTTAAGTAACCCGAGTTGGTCGTATGCTTTGACTGACCGGAAAATCTGACTTCGACCTGGGTACCAAGCAGGTCAGTCCCGTATGCTCCTGTATGCCGCTTTTGATCCAGGTAGCAGGCGCTCACCCATCATAACCTCCCGGTAGTGGAAGGAAGACACACAGCGTTGTATATTTCGTTGTCATAACAGAAAATGGGAGTTTCTACCCCATAATGAATATTGTAATCTTGATTTAGGTTACGAAGGATGATCAATACTGATGGTGATTGTTGGTTGTTCTCATGAACAACAGATAACTGAATTTGACCCAGAGAGGTAATGGCTAGGTTTGATAAGATAGGATTTCTTTCTCAGTGAGATTATTTGTTTGATCAGGTGTACGTAAGGTAATTTGAGTCAGAGTAACTGGGATTATAGTCATTGGCAACACCTGATCCCCAGCATTCTTTCCTTCTTGCTACAACTTGCTGCATGAAAGGGCTGGGCTCCCGGCTGCCTGCCCTCTCCACTGATCACTTCGCTTCTCTCCAACTTTACCTCCTTTTCTTCCTGCAGGTCTTTACTCCCGAGCTTCTCCAACCCTACCTTCATTCCTCTACCCTTTAATTCACAAGACAGACGAGGGAAATGATTACTTTATCTATGAGCTTCAATAGGTGATGGAACCTTTCATATACGAGCCTCTAATCTGACGTAATTCCCGTTCAGCACCGCTCAACGCAGCGTAATATCTCATAATGACTTTATGTTCCTTTATCATCCCGAGGAAATCTTTTCCCAAACGATCCTCGCTAAAGCTCGCGACAGCGGATATCCGTCTGTGGTTAGCGAGACGTATGATCCACACGATGACCTCAGAGATGAGTTAGTGTGCAGACGCTACATTACGTAAAACCTGCTTAGTTTTTTTGTTTACAGTCTTTCATAATTATTGTTTGCATTGCCCCAAAACCTGATGGTGACCTTGATGGTAAGACTGTTTCCCAACGCTCTTCTCCTCAGATATTGTTTGTACGCTCGGAGCGCAAGCACACGCATATACAAATATAGCTTTCCAAAAACTTACAGTCATACAGTCATACAATAAATCACATAGAGGTTGTGTAGTGTCGTGGTTAGCTTCGTGATCAATCACTCTCACGGGCCTGGATTCGAGTTTTGGAGAGGGCAGCTGACTTACAGTCAACCCAGCTGTTCAGCCTCCCCTATTTGGAGCATGTCGATGAATAGCTGTTTGGCACAGACCGGTATGACATTGATGATCATATGAAACATCCATCCACCTGTGTACCTACATCTACGCGCAACTACATGCACTCTGTAGCCTATGTCTCGACACAGTACATTTGGATGTGAAAAAAAAAAGTATAACGTTATTCCACGAGCACGGAAACACGTGAACATATCAGCATGTGAACCATCAGGTACACAAACATTGCAATCAACAACGTAGGAAATTTGCAAAGACCCTCCGCACAGCCACGAGCAAACATTACCTTTTACACACAGGCATCACCACACAGGCTAAAGGTATGCACATACATCACCACACACATGCCCACACCTACACACAGGCATCACCACTCAGGCTTAAGGTATGCGCATACATCGCCATACACACCCACAGTTACGCACAAACATCATCTCGTCCACACAGCTGCTCACACACAAGGTCCCTCAAACCTTACTACGCATACACAAAGCGTATATGTACTCATATGTGTGCGCAGCTAAACGCAATTAATCCCGCCCCCCTTCCCACACACACGCATGCCTACATGCTGTAGTGGTTAGCTTTACTGACCCTGACTCAACACCTACCAGCCCAGGGTTTCGAATCCTAGGTGTGGCAGTCGGCCTACATCCATCCCAGGTGTTCATCCTCCCCTCGGGGCTGGTCGATCAATAGGTACCTGGCTTAGGCTGGTGTGTCTGTGTGTGTGTATGTGTGTGTGTGTGTGTGTGTGTGTGCATACAGAGGAGTAAAGGCATGTTACATATATACAATGTCAAGAGACAGGACAATAGGAAAGTAAAGCGCTCTCCCCGTAACACACCTGAGAAACAATATGGTGTCATGCAAAGGTGGTCATGTTTAGCGAACCCCTTTAGTCTAGACTAACGAGAAGGTTAGTTGGATTGTCTATACCTGGATTGCCAGAAACCAATAAGAAGCTGGATCATCACGCACGAGTAAGTGGAGACTCCTGCAGTGGATTTATTATCTTAGTAGCGAGGAACAAAGGACGTATGTCAGAAGAACCTTCCCGAAGTGGGCTGAAGTCACCAGTGGCATACGACAGGGTTCTGCTCTGGGACTGCTGCTCGTCTTGATCTGTGTGAATCGCTTGCCAAAAGGATTAGACTCCTACCTGAATATGTTTGCGGATGATACCAAGGTCATGGGGGATGTAAAAAAACAGAGGAGGATTGCTTCACCTTACAAGATAAACTCTTTATATAAACCGAGTTAGTATCAAGTATTTAGGACAGGACACATCAAATGACGGTCTCAGAATGAATATCATCCAGCGAGGTATAAGTTTCAGGAACCTCTGCGTGAGGACTTTGGAGTCGCCAGCACCGGTACCTGTCACCAGATTCCTACCCTGGGAGAATGATGAAGTCTGTCTGTCTGTGTAATTGAACGTTTGTACTGCATAGGGATGGAGTTGCACCGTCGCGGGGATCCCCATTTCTTGAACTTCCATTACTTTTGTACACATTTGTAGACTCCTGTATACTGTGTGCATTCATAATTTCATATCTTACCTTCTTCCATTCACCCTAAGACCCTAATACTATAAAAGCATTTCTTTACATCTTTTCTCGTGACTTTCTTGACGCATTTTCATGCTGTAGTCTGGTTTCTCTCTCTATCTCTCTCTCTCTCTCTCTCTCTCTCTCTCTCTCTCTCTCTCTCTTGGTCTCTGTGAAAGAGCTAATCACTGTCGACGTTGTCAGATTGGTTTAGAAGCTTGAGCGTAGTCTTAAAGTTTTTCCATATTCTTATTTTTCCCATGTTGGGCAAATGTGTCGTTTCTGTCTTCTCTCAATTACTCGGTTCCCTTATTTTACGTACCATTACTGTGTCTTATTTCACGTACCATTATTGTTGTCTTATTTCACGTACCATCACTGTGTCTTATTTCACGTACTGTCACTTTCTCTGGATCTTCTTGTTTGGTTCCATCTTTCTCTTGCGTTTGCGATCACTGTTTGTGTGATACAGGAAGAGAGTTGTACACTCATGTAGCCACGTCTTTCCCCCTGTATATATATATGTGTGTGTGTGTGTGTGTGTTTCATTTTTTTACTGTGTATGTATGTATGCACACACACTCACACAAACAAACAAACCTATAGCAGGTACCATATATCGGCCTGCAAAGATGGGAGGATGATCAGCTACGTTGGGTGTGGAACAACTCCCGCGCCTAGGATTTGAACCCCGGGCAGGCCCGTGCCGGTTCATAGTCAGTAACGCAAACCATTACCCCGTGGAGTTCCTGTCAGAGTTTATGTGTGTCGCGAATACCAATTAGTATATGAAACAAACTTAAAAGATATGTGACAATGACCGTATTAAGTACGAGTGTAAAAATCGGCTCTGTATAGTCCTAGTGTTATCACAATGTTAAAGTATGTGTGCATTTTACTGTCGCTGGTTGATGAGCCTGTAGTACGTGATATACGAGATAACCAATAAAGCTCTAAAGTCTATTTTCATTAGCGTCAGTGTGATGGCTGTTGGCCGTGCATACCCAGGATGTATGGCGAGTCACTCTCCGTTATTGCCAACATTTAGTGTCTGGTATAAAGTAATTTCATCAATAATTATCATTATTTGTATGTGTCAGCTGTGGTAATGATTTTGTGTGGAATCTCGCATTTCTTTGGTTTGTTCGTATGAATTAAAACATTTACAGTGCTGTTTGAGCTCAGCACGTCACACTGCTACAAGTGGTATTCTTCTTGTACTACAACTTATCCGGACGCGCTTGTTTGGCTAAAGTTTTCAAGTTTTCGGTAATATTTTCAGAACTGCATGGATCAGGAAGCAGAGATTTTGCTTTCGCCTCCCACACTCCAGCCAGTGAGGATCTTGCCTGCGTAGACCATGGTTGATGTACATGCATCATTGCCAAATTGACATCTCTTCTGAGCAGCAACAGTGTTCCGTATTCACAGGGAATTCACTCGGCCCTGTGTGTGGGGCACTACTTGTATATCTGGAGTGGCTTATGTTCCCCTCTGTCTTAGAACAAGACGGAGCGAAAAGCCTTCCGCCATATCAGTTCTCTTGATATCAGGTCTCCTCAACCATCCCTCTCCATCCTCCGTGATCTCTCTCTCTCTCTGTCTTTCTCTCTCTCTCTCTCTCTCTCTCTCTCTCTCTCTCTCTCTCTCTC
>JAUUDZ010055444.1:0-10387 GCA_032361705.1 Panulirus versicolor | reverse complement strand
ACATCCTCATCAGAGACCTGCCTGGTTGTGTCGTCTACCTGGATGATATTGTGATATACAGTCAGAGTTGGGACGAAACTCTACAGAGACTTGACAACGTTCTGACGGTCCTGAATGATGCTAACCTTGTTCGCAATTGGGACAAATGAGAGTTTGTGATGGCCAAGGTGCAATATTTGTGTTATGTGTTCGGTCAAGGTGAGCTAGCCCCACCGACTGCAAAGGTCCAGTATTTATCCCAGATGGGTGCCCCCAATCTCGAAGAGAACTGAGACGTTTTATGGGTATGGTTGGGTACTCTAGGATGTTCATTGTAAATTTTGAAACACTTGCAACCCCTCTGACAATTTATTGAAGAAAGACGTTAGATATGTTTGGAATGAGCAGTGTGGAATAAACTTTCATCAATTAAAATCCATACTTTGTAATAGTCCTACCCTGCAGGCTCCTGATTTTGATCAACCATTCAAGTTAGCTGTTGATGCCAGCAATGTGGGAGACGGTGCTGTCCTCTTGCAGGAGGACGGACACAACATTGATCATCCTGTAGCTATTTTAGTTAGAAATTCAATCCAGCCCAAAGGAATTATTCAACCATTGAGAAGGAGGTTTTGTCTTAAATAATTGCATTGGAACACTTTCATACTTATTTGTGCCCTTCAGGCCATGTTATCAAGGTGTATACTGACCACCATCCATTAAAATATGTTTACAAGTTCCGAGATAAGAATCAAAGGTTTACTAGGTGGACTTTGTTCCTTCAAGAATATAATTTAGATATTCATCATATTGCTGGCGCATGTGTTAGTTGATTGTTTATCCCGCTCTTAAGGTGAGAAAATTCCTCTTCCAGGAGTTTTTCTCCTTTAAGGAGGAGGGTGTTACGAACATGTGTGTGTGTGTGCCTACATGTTCGTATATATGTATGGTGTGTCTTTGTGTACGGTGTGCCTCTGTGTATGTTGTTATTGCTATTTCTTGTTTGGACGAGGATTAGGGATTTCCTCTGCTATCGGCTCGGACCTCACTTCACTTACCGAGTTATTTGTCTTAATAACACTGTTTTGAAACCAGATGGCGACCAGTCCTAAAGCACCCGAACCCTTATCAGAGGCGTCAGGTCAAGTCGTGAGGCCACCTACGGGGTATGTCATCCCGTACATCATCGCCGCTGCCGTAAACAAGAGAACAAAAGAAGTTGAACTATAGGCAAGATGTGGGACGGACGTAGGATCCTCCAACCAATAACTTTAAGATAGTGTTATCCTGTGTTGTGCAACATAACAAATCTAACGTCCCTGCAAAGACAAGGATCAGTATAGTATTTGTAACATATATATGTAATTGGCGACCTTGCTAGAATAAGTATTGAGTTCGTAACAATAGATAGATAAAGAGATAGATAGAAAGACAGACATATAGACAATCTCTCATGAAAAAATCAATATTCCAACACTCTACAGATAAGAAGATTATGGTTATGTTAAAAAGCCCTTTAAGGGTTAAGGAAAACAAAAACTTTATTATTAATTTCCATCAGCCTTTTTTTGGAGAAATAAAATGTTAATTAACCAAAGTAGTTACAAAGTAAAACTACTCCTCCGAACTAACCAAGTTATGCTAATCTACCTTGGTAGAAAAAATTGCAAGGCAGAATTTCACCACAAATTTTATATCTAATATAAAAAAACTTACTCTGACAGATCAGAGTCTTGTCCCAAGCATGAGGAGCATGCATGAACTCAACATAGTAATATATAAAAAATAAATGTTTTTCTTAATGACTTTATAATTTCCTTTAAACTTTAATAGAGTAAAGTAGTTACAAAGTACTACTTTTCAAAACCATACAAGTTATGATAATTTACCCTAGATTGCAAAGCAAAATTTTAACAAATTTTATGATCAGCATGATATAAAACTTACTCAGAAGGAATGGAATCCTGTTCCAGTGATGAAGTGGGTGATGCTATCGGCCGTTGCTGATCAGACTCTACAGAAGTGCGTGTGCTGGAGGAAGCAGACCAGTTACCAGATGAAGAGTGGGTGCCGTCGTCTCTTGTGCCTTCCCTAGAAAATAAAATATATAATCAATTTCATCATAGCTTCCGAAAAAACTCCCTTGATGTCATAAATTCATGGGTAATGAATGGCCTTCTGAAATATCATTATAGCTATATACAAAATGAGAGTATGAACAGCAAGAACACATTCAGAAAGAGTGCTTTATAAGTATTGGTGACTCCTGCTTCAGTAATGATTTTCCAATAAATAATTCCACTGGTCAATATCTGCACATCTTTCTAATTTTTCTTAATACATTCTCTCCAACTAAACATGTTTCATAATCAATGATACTTCTTTCTTTTACTCTTAATACAAGTATTTAAAATCAGAAAAAAATCAAGTTACCTTCACAAAAAGTCCATCTGAATCAGTTATACACAGCTAGGAATTATACTACTATAATACAATGTGCTCTTCACAATACCAAAAATGGTGTAAGGGATACAAACTCCATCTAACAAATTCTTACTGAATATGTACATTCATTTTCTATCGAGACTCAAAAAAATTTCAAATAACTTCTGAAACCTATTGCCTTTTCACACTTCTGAAGATCTGGATCATATCTATACATGACACATTATTATTTTCAATTATTTCTCATACATGTTCACCATTTCACTACATGTGAAGCAGCCAAAAGAAACCATGCAAACCATCAAGACCTGAATTTACACATTTCAACAATAAGCCTGATGCACTTCCCCTTATTTTTGGGTACCATTATGAGATTATATAAAAAATCTTGCATGTAAATTACACTAAGTGATTTATGAGCTTCATAATGTAACTTCATCTCAAAGACCAGTTATCATTCTCTGTTTTTTGTTTTACTAGCCTCTCTCCGTCTAAACACGTTAGGAATTTTGCATTCTGTAACTTTCCTCCTCATCACAGGCAATCAGTTCAGGTATCTGGCTTTCCCATACACCCCATTCCACCTTTTAGTCTCAAACTTTAACCCTTCCATTATCAGGGTCATAGAAAGTTTTACTCAAGATTTCTTTTCTCCATATCTCTGATGGTCACTATCAATAGACAGTACATTAACACATGTCATCCATGCAAGGAATGCTCATACTAAGGTACAAAATGGTCCAAAGGATAATATATGTATTTGGTATACATTTTCATAGAAAAGTTTTAAAACCAACAACATGTCTCATGGCACCTTTATAAGATATTCTTCCCCAATTCAGTAAGCTTATAATAAATCGCCTTCTTGAGCAACCATTCAGTATCTTGCATTTTTAAAGTTTCACTCTTTTTTAGCCTCAAAGACAAAAAATTGACAAGTCACTGAAATCTTCAGCTAACTAAAATCCACCACTTTTTCTTTATAATGACTTTGTTAGCTGTTTCTAATTTCATCTATATTACCAAATGTAAGACTCTAATGTATAGAAATTTCAATACCTTAATAAAAATGCTAGCTTCTCACTATGTACTAATATGTAAAAAATTACCAGGACTTAATTACTGCAGGGGGAATTATGAAAACATCTGTATCTACATACATAAGTTCCATCAAATGCAACAATGCATCCTAAAACTTTGCCAATTGATCAAGTAATGATGATTTGAAGAGGGTACAGTCTGGGATCACAAAATGCAAATACAGGAAACAGGAAGTCCTTAGCCATTCAGACCCTAGTTCAATAGTCATAAAGATTAAATGCATTTCTCCTTCAGTCATGCTTGCTTTTCTGCTCTTTCCACAATGACTTCTGTTTCATATGTCTCCTTCTGTTGCATCTAGTCTCAAAAGTACCCTGTGGTCTATTGCTGTCTGGACAACATTTGTATATAAAACCTTATACATGAATATGTTTGGAGATAATGCTAAAATTTACATTAGATATAAGGAGTATTTATGATTGCAACAATCTACGAAGGGACCTACAGTAGTTCTACCTGTGGGCGGATACGTAGCTAATGAAAATCCTCCTGGCCCAATGCAAGTGATTAACATAGTATGGGGACAAAGTAAACTGAGGCCAAATTATGACTATTACGTAATGGGAAACAAATTACAAATATCTACAGGTGGAAGGGAATACAGGGCTGACAAAGTATCCAGCCTGTCACAACACCACACCAATATATTCAGAGTTGAAATAAACACTGGTTCACGTCACAGTTTTCTAGTTACATAAGAAACCCAGGAAAATATTTAGAAAATAGACTCAAATTAGAGTATGCATCACCAGTTTGGTCACCACACTTGAAATGATATAGATTTGCTAAAGATCCATCTGCAGGCAAAAAACGATTATACTTGCTGTAAAGGAACTTAGTTACAGTGAGAGATACAGCTGCAGACTTGCCTTGCCCATATTGAAAGGTTGAAAGAATAAAGAGACCTGATTGTAGCTTTCAAGTGTCTGGACTGATATTATATTGCTGATACATAGTAGTTTTTTAAAACAGGAAGGAAAAGATCAACTAGAGAACACAAGAAACTAAGCAAGAAACACATAAAAATTATAAAGAAATACTTTTTTCTCGCAGCTGGGCATGCTACTGCCTGTGGAGGGCAGAAGCATTATCTGGTAGTTAGTCTAACCAAAGTGTAATTGGATTGGAGGATTCAATTCAATCTGGCTTCTAAATGGCATGCATACAGTAGCTGGTATTAGATAATGAGCAGATGACTTTTTTCTTTTATAAAAAATGCTTCTAGGCTGCCTATCATCAAAAAGTCAGTATTATCGTTTCAACAGTTTACTGTTATGGGGGGAAAAATTCAAAACATACCAGCATCAGTACTCTCATGTATAGATATGCATGATATCTTAACGAAAGAATGGAGAAATATTTCAAAGATGGTTAAAATGACATGATGAAGTTACAAGTTTGATGTCTAATAAGTAAGACTTGAGCGCAAAACTTATCTTTCCTTTATAAACACATAAAAAGTATGGGTATTCATGGTGACGTAAGTGTTTGAACAGTCTGCATGAGCCACCATGCAACAAATGAAGGTAATAACACATCATAAATGCAGCCTTTACAATCACATATTTAGGGTCCTGTAATTCTTAATAACAATTTGGCACTTATGCAGCCAAGATTTAAAGTTACATGCTAAATTCAGAAGCTGAGAACCATGAACTGAGCCTGGATGCCAGGGAAGAAGAGTACCACATGCCACTGTATTATCAAAGATGGTCATTTTGTCCATCAAAAACTATAAGACAGTTAAAGTGTCTTTTCCAAAGTAAATGTTTCAAAATCTATTGTTTAATATCACTGATAATTGATGTAGATCTTAACATTTGAAGATTATTCAGAAAGCATGCCTGAGCCAATCATGGGGACATTTACAATTACCTTGAACTGCAACATGTCCACAGCAATGATTTATCCACATACTACGCTACATACATGTAAATTACATTAGATATCATAAAGATGTTAATATCTCACATATATGGCAAACTGTTTATCATCACAATCACAACCATGGTCAGCTTTAAACATACCACAATATAATCTAATCCCATCATGAAGATGCTTCTTTCAATGTGGAGACTATTAAATTTTCTTGTTTCTCTTAACTTAAATTAATGACAGCTGCTAACTTGTTTGCTTGTTTGAATGTAACCCAAAGTACTGTTGTGTTCAATAAAGTGGAGGCACAATCCGAAGCCTTTTACGTTCTCGGAGACTGAAGACATGTATTGAGTAAAAGCAGAGAGATGAATGGTTAACATCAGGTAAATTTTGCAAACTATGTGTAACTTTTTATTATTGTAAAACTAATATCTTCTTTTCAATGAGAAATATTGTACACTGTTTCATCCTAGTTATTAATAAAATACAACTGCAAGCAAGTAATAAAACAATACCTCAGTTTAACAGCCACATTCATTGCTGCCGACTGCGTAGATATTGGAAGGTGCGACTTCTGAGGATTACGTTTATCTGCAGAAGTATCGCACTTAGAATTCTTGACAGCTTCATAGACGTGGCTCTCATGGGAACTTGAAGCCCATCTGGATCTGTTTCCAAGGCAAGCTTCAGCTCCTGATGATCTAGCTTCTTGCTCATTAATTAGTTCATTCTCCCTGAGGAGGAAAATTATCTAAGTCATAAAGTATTCCAGTCTTTATGCCTAAACCACTTTAGCAAAAACACTGTTATATGAACAGAAGCAATGACCAAGATACAAACCAATTTTCATACATATTACCCTGATACAAGAAAACTGATCTTTATATGCGCTTAACTTCATTCCCATTTCTATGGGTTTATCATATGCAAAAAGCCTCTCATATCACTTACATACACTCTTTATCCCAGGTATAATGCGCTATATAAACAAAGCCTTCTATGCTATTTATCAGTGCACTATTAGAGCCAATTACTTTCCATACAAGTATTTCAGTAGCAAGGCCAACATCCACATCCATGTTTTCACATGCAAACAAAACTTCTACATATTTGATCAAGAAATCAAATTCTCTGACATCTTAATTTGGAATACTCGTACCCTTCAATTTCTATCCATCTCTTTTATGGTTTACTTCTTCCTTCTACTTCTTACAAACTTACGACAGAAAAAAAATGGTTTACCTCTTCCTTCTACTTCTTACAAACTTAAAAGAGAGAGAAAAAAAAAATCAATACACTCTCCTATTTCTGACTACTTTACATAAGTTCTCTAACTTTACAGCAAATATTATTTCCTGTCAAGACTTTGGAAAACTAGATTTCATATCTATACATTAGAGTAAGAAGCTGTGCTGCTTTATACAAACTTGTTGCACATTTTTTACCAAAGTTTTCCCTTATTCTTTCATCCAAGCTTGAGCTTTCTTTCTTGTAATTTTCTGCCATCAATACTAACCATCTTCAAAAAATGCCTATTTATTAAAAACTTCAAAGCCTCCTCCTTTTAGATGTTACAGCAACATAACTGTACACATTTCCAAAATACAGGAACCTTACTGATAGTATCATTTCTTCACTTATGGACAACTTCACCTATGGACAATCAACATTTGAGAAGGAGAACTTGTTCCACAGAAGTTGAATCACCATTCTACTGCCCAAAATAGAGGGTAACCATGAGGATCTCCCCCTCCCACAAACACCTAATATAACATATATCATACATGAAATCGGCTTCTCGAGTATCTCATTTTTTTTCCTTTCATACTGATAAGGTGTTATATCTACCCTTATCCTTCAAAATATAGGAACCATACCCAATGAGCATCTGTGAGAGCTTTTGCTCCAAGAGGGTGGTAAAAAAAAAAAAAAAAAAATCCACAATATGAGGTA
Organism: Panulirus versicolor; assembly: GCA_032361705.1. Taxonomy (NCBI): domain Eukaryota; kingdom Metazoa; phylum Arthropoda; class Malacostraca; order Decapoda; family Palinuridae; genus Panulirus; species Panulirus versicolor. The sequence goes on along the minus strand of JAUUDZ010055444.1, from coordinate 3,031 downwards.
CTCATCTCCTTAACCACAATATGCATGTTCATAGGACTCATCAAATATACACCAATCTGCCCCAACATATGGTGAGGCAATGCCAAGAACTCAGTCCCTTCCACCATCTACTTTCACTCTGGCACAGTCTAGACTGGCTGCCCAAGTTTGACATTCACCTATGATGTTTTTGCTTTCATGCCCACCATTCAGAGATACTGGACTGGTATCCTTTTCCATCATTCATGGTTTTATATCATGGATCATAACTAATATGTAGACCCTTGGGAATAAGTGCCAATGACATCTGCTGCAACTACATAGCAGTACCTTAAACCTTGTTTTAACTGATTAGTTTAACCAATATCCTTAAAAAGTTTCTGAAGTGTTGTTTTCTCTTTTTATGATAACATAATAATAGTTTTGGATATTTCTGATTTGTGGTTTATATGTTTTTAAAGGTTAAGGTACAGTGCATGTACCTGTGTTTTGGCAGTTATATATGAAGCAAGGAATGATACCAATGTATCATAAGTGGTTGGGACGTCAGTTCAACCAGTTGAGAGGTTTAAATCTTAACAAAACAATCCACCTCTGTGTACCTGACCTACCTCATTAAACTGGGAATGAAGTGATGATACTGGATATATAGACAAACAGAAAAACAGAGAGGCAGATAAAAAGATTATTTCTTTTGACAGACTGTGAGTACTACAATATAACTTCCCGTACTGAACTTCCCCAAATTGAAATTTTGAAATAACTCTCATCTGGGAGGCAAAATACAAAAACAAACATTTAGAACAATATAGAGATACCAAAAACGAGTCATTAACTAAGGCTGAGGTTTTAACAGGATTATATCAAAAATTATAAGTACAGAGCCTGTTTTTGATACTCCCTCCATGCAGGTACTGTAAGCCCCAAATGTAAATACAGCATTCATATCAATGAAGGGTGTACATTCTGCCACAAGTATTTTTCATACCAAAAAGACATAGACAGATAACCTGTATCTGCAAAAATTCATTTGGCCATGCAGTTTAACATAACAGGAAATACCCACCTAAAAGTATTTTTTTCCTTGGCCATGTGTCGTGATATGGTGTGAACATTGTGAGGAGGTACAGGAATATTCACTTCCAAACCCAATGCATGAAGATGATTCTAGAAATGTACAACAAATTAATTTCTCTCTGATCATAACTATCACATAATTTGTTAAATGAAAGTATTGTAAAACTGAATAATAAGTTTCCAAGAAAGCCCTATTGGAAATACTAAACACAGTATAATGTAACAGTAACAATCTCAATATCAACATGATAGTTGATACAAATTTTTCTCTGTATATTTTCACACTAAAACCATTCCGAGCTTTCATTAATGTTTAAACCTCTTTCACTAATACCACTTACTTTTTCACATAATTGCAAAAACAATATTTCAATTTCCCTGTATAATCATATGGATCTCTATACATCTAGCATAACTCATGAGTTTTCTCAAAGCTTCCTCTTACAAGTACTGTATTCTGGAAGAGAACATAAAGTTGCATATCACCAAAGACTTTTACTTACAAGAACCATACATCATATCACCATAGCCTAGCTTCTCTGCCATATATAATCCTAAATTTACTCAACACCAGACAAACCCTTCTGCATCATAATAAGAGATGTTCTCCTAAGGTCCTACTCTGACTCATGTCACATCTACTAGGATTGTTTTACACTTACTGCCCTCCAGTGCACATAACCTGCCACAATATGACCTTTCAACTTTGGTTTTCTCTCTTGCCTTCCAATTACCTTTAATACCCTTGCAATCAGTCACCCCATATTACAATCTTTCCATATCAGCTCACCACCCTTTGTAACCATTTTTTCAATACTCTGCTTCAATAAAAGTCTCATACTCCTCCCTAAATGCACTCTCCTAGTATCACATCTCACTCTCAAAAAATCTACTTCTACCATATTATATTTACACATACACATGTGTGTGTGTGTGTGTGTGTGTGTGTGTGTGTGTGTGTGTGAGAGTGTGAATAAGAGCAAGGTTATCAGGTTCAGTAGGGTTGAGAAACAAGTTAATTGGGAGGTGAGTTTGAAAGTTTGAATGGAGAAAAAATGGAGGAAGTGAAGTGTTTTAGATATCTGGGACTGGACTTAGCAGCAGAAGGAAACATGGAAGCGGAAGTGAGTCACAGGGTGGGGGAGGGAGCAAAGGTTCTGGGAGCGTCGAAGAATGTGTGGAAGGCAAGAACGTCATCTCAGAGAGCAAAAATGGGTGTTTGAAGGAAAAGTGTTTCTAACAATGTTATATGGTTGCGAGGAATGGGCTATCAATACGGTTGTATGGAGGAGGGTGAATGTGTAGGAAATTAAATGTTTTGAGGACAATATATGGTGTGAGATGGTTTGATCGAGTAAGTAATGAAAGGGTAAGAGAGATGTGTGGTAATAAAAAGAGTGTGTTTGAGAGAGCAGAAAAGAGTGTATTGAAATGGAGAGAATGAGTGAGGAAAGATTGACAAAGAGGAGGGAACGAGGAGAAGTGGGAGACCAAATTGTAGGTGGAAGGATGGAGTGAAAAAGATTTTGAGCGATCGGGGCCTGAACATACAGGAGGGTGAGAGGCGTGCAGGGAATAGAGTGAATTGGAACGATGTGGTATACCGGAGTCGACGTGCTGTCAATGGATTGAACCAGGGCATGTGAAACGTCTGGGGTAAACCATGGAAAGTTTTGTAGGGCCTAGATGTGGAAAGAGAGCTGTGGTTTCGGTGCATTACACATGACACCTAGAGAGTGAGTGTGAACGAATGTGGCCTTTGTTGTCTTTTTCTAGTGCTACCTCGCGCGCGCGTGGGGAGGGTTGCCATATCATGTGTGGCGGGGTGGCGACGGGAAAGGATGAATGCAGCAAGTATGAATATGTACATGTGTATATATGTATATGTCTGTGTATGTATATATATGTATACGTTGAAATGTATAGGTATGTATATGAGCGTGTGTGGACGTGTATGTATATACATGTGTATGTG
>JAUUDZ010055422.1:0-10388 GCA_032361705.1 Panulirus versicolor | reverse complement strand
ATTCAAGCTTATGTACGTTCTCCCGCGGGTGCATTCACGTCTGTACAATGTGACAAGACGGAGAACAATCGCTGTCCTGCATCCACGGAGGCAGAAGGACCTCGGCAGTCGCTAGAGTTGTATCCTCGGGATGGGGGTACCCCATACCTCAGAGAGGGGGAGGGGATATGGGGGACTGTGGATATTATATCAAGGCATATATTTCTCATTCAAAAACGTAAAGAACACATGAAGTACCCATAAACGATTTCATTTGGTTGTCCAAAACCAAAACCGACTTCATCCTGCTGGTCGACGTCGACACGTCGGTTATTAACAACGGGTTTGATTACCTGTTGCTTTCATGGTCGTTTGATTCGCTCTGGTTTTCACGTCCACACACAATAACTGTATTGCATATTATTACTAATGTATGATACGTATATACATACTGTCATCCCTATTATTTATGTACGTAATTAGAATACGACAAAATCAAATATAGACAATGGATGGTGTAAATATGGCGTAGGCTTAATATCAGTCAGTAAACTCCTCACACAGCACATATAGCAATGTGATATGTCAGCCATAAATTAGGCCCGGGTGTTAAGGATAGTGTGCTGAAATATCATACTGATACAACCATTCGTTTAGCAGATATTTGTGAAAACCAGCGTTTGTTCGCCGCTGAAACGTATATTAGCATTAACAAAATCATTGTGAGAAACACGAAAAAAAAGAGAAAACTGGCAGTTTGGTTTCTGTCTGTCTTAATGTATTAATTGTCCTCTATCCCTTGTAAATCGCGAATATCGCAATTTGGTTTGTCTCTAAATGTACTACTGTCCTCTGCCCTTTGTATATCGCCAGTATCGGATATAATTGAAAGTGTGAGGAATCTACTACAAGCTACTGAATACTGAGAAATGGAATGTAGATGAGCGAAGCCATAGGAAGACCTGTGAATTGTTGGCTATGATTAACGAACGGTGACCGCGATTCCAGTGGACAGAGCGGCCTGTAGTAAATATCTCATTTTTGGGTGTTCAGGAGGAAAAGGAAGAAATTGAATAGGGAAGGTAAAGTTGGGAAATAATGGGAGATAATCAAAGACTATGTAGATGTAGTAATACTGGTTTATTTGAATGTATAGAATTTAATTAATCTCTTATCACCTATATCTGCGCTCACTCTTAACCTGGCGAAAGGCCTACATTGGGTTGTAGTTAACTCTTGGACTGGTGTTAGATATCAGCTGTGACAAATGGTTGCGTGATTGTGAGTGTTACTAACAGCATATTGTCAAGGTGTAATGTACTGGTCAGCGAGATTAGAGTGGAAAATTGTCGTACGATTACAGGCTGAACATGTTATCAAAGAAAGTATTGTGTGTTTAAGCACTTCTGTTTGGCGTTATCGTGAGACTTTCAAGATTTTTTTGTATTCTGTCGTTAGTAATGGGGATGTCAGACGATGTTCCTTGCGAAAGAATCTTGGAAGTGAATAATTGGAGTTGTGTTTATTGGCGGATTTTCATAAAAACAAACAAACAAACAATCAACCCTTGCTACGTGCCTCAGGCGTCAGCTGATCAAATGTAAACATCACACGTTTGGGAGCTTGGGTCATTAACTGGTCCTCTTCTAACATGTTACTACGAGTGAGAATATCGGGTAAATACGTTGTGAAAACTTCAGAGGTCTAACACGTGACATGGTGAATATCTCAGGTGAATACCTGGTGAAGTCTTCGGAGGTCTAACACGTGATACCTAGTGAAAACTTTAGAGGTCTAACACGTGACATGGTGAATATCTCAGGTGAATACCTGGTGAAGTCTTCGGAGGTCTAACACATGACATGGTTAATATCTTGGGTGAATACCTGATGAAACCTTCAAGAGATCTAACACATGACAGGGTGAATATCTCTGGTGAATACATCCCTGGGCCCAGTCTGTTGGATTGGGTCATAGGTCGATCGAGTTGTTGGAAGCCACAGCTCTCAGCCCACTTATTCCCCTCAGCCTGACTGGTCTGGTACGCTTTTTAGTTACTTGTCCAATGCGCTCTTGATTTTGTACTACTGTGCATCTGATGCAGTTTCTGATGGTAGATGGCATGGTGTTGATGAGTCAGGCCGGGATGATTAAGGTGTTCTCCCTTTTCGTGCATTTGCACCTTTTAGATTTCAGAGGTAGTATTTTACAAAGTCCCATGCCTGTTGTGCCAGTAGGAGTTCATATCTGAATATAAGTCGGGAACTATACCTATATACGTTTACACTCCAGGAATATAGCCTCAGAGATTTCAGTCCCAGTACCACATTAACATTGACTATTAGATCTCAACTTTTTTTATTTTCAAATTCTGCAGTTTCACCTGCCTTGTTGGGTGATATTGGAAAGCAGTAATATTCAGTTTGTTAAGAATGAGTTCTTTGAATAGTATCATTAGTTTTGCTTCTCAGTGTCAAAGTCCATAGGATCCAGCCCTCCATCCATCTGCATAAGGCAACTGTTTTGTTTTGTTAGCAGAAGGTTATATTTTTAAACATTATTATTCCTAGGTCTTTTACATTATTCAGCTGGCTTATGATAGCATCTGTGTCTGTCTAGTATTCAGTGGAGTTGATTTCCTCATTTTCCCCATACTGGAGGAGTTAAAACTTGTCTCCATTGAAAAGTAAGTTGTCTCTTTTCCAGTTGAAGTCTTCATTTATGCCTCTTTGTAGTCTCTCAACACCTGTTAATGTGATTTTCATGCTTATTCTTGCACCATCTTCAAATGATGATACGAAACTGTGGCTCGTGTTCGCGTCATTGTCAGATACAAGAGTAAGGAATAGGAAAGGTGCAAGGACATCTTTGTGGGCTGAGCTTTTTGCTTTTGAAGCACTGAAGATCGCATGATTTGCCAAGTTTATCCATCCTCCATTCGAAGGCATGAATATATGCATGCATTTACTACCTCTTCGGGGAGAGTTACTCCTGTAATTTAATGTTCTGCGTACAAATGAGTTTTTCCTTCTGCTCTGCCCTAAGTGTCCTCTTGTGTCATTGTTATGAAGATTAGTGAAATCAGGTGCTCTTGGTTCATATTTCTTGTTCAAGGTTCAGATCTCAATCATACCCCTGCTTAATCTTCAGAATCTTTAGTGCTGGTATGTTACATCATTAAATCCATTTTTTAGAGCAGTTTTATCACCCTTGAAGTATTAAGCCCAGACCCAATTTGTGTACTATGATTGAAGTCTAATTGAAGCCTTGTAAAGTGGTATAAAGCTCTCTATCCAGATTTGTATATGTTGTAATTCCATGATTTTCTTACCCAGTCTTTTTGTTGTAAACTCAACATCAGCTGTATCGACTAGTACTTCCATCATATCCCTTACGTGCTCATTACCTTACTAAGCTAATTCTGATCTTAAGATAAATTTTCATAAGTGAGAAGTGCATATTCTACTTGTATTTTGTGCGTTCCATTATTATGGAATCATTATTGCTACTATAAAGAATGATATAAAATGATATAAGAGTGGTATTTTCCTTTTTTACTTGGTGGAAAGCTGATGAGTAAGAGGAAAAACATGGGGTTAGATAATAAATAAGTAAAGTACCAGTGAAAATGAAAACATAAAGATAACCTGCCTATTGTAATGCTACATATGCCTTGTGGGCTCTTTTATTGTTGAAGTTTTATTGTTATCAAAACATATACTTCATTCAACTGTGCCATAATCATTTCATTCAGAAGGTTACAGTCAGTTCAGATGTCTATAGAGGTACAGGAATATACCCCTTTTGTGGGACAGCTAATTAGAATGAATTTGAACCCAATACCATTATAGGCATCTGACCTCGCCCAACATATTTGCAAAACTCAGGTTCGTTCAGATTCAGAGGTTACTACGTATGGCAGCATTCAGTGGAATGCATCACTTATAAGGGAAATCATGTATTTCTAGACCCTTCCTACAAGTTTTCATGTTGTATTACAGGTTCATTCAATTTGTAAATTGACTTCAAAACTGATAAAGCTATGGAATCTGAATAACAGCCAGGCTCATGTCATGCTATGCATGAGGACATTATAAAATCATGTTGAGGTTCCATAGGCTTCCTCCCTTTTCATTTATATTTGCTAGATTTGAGTGAGTGCTATGGATTCATTCATTACATTTTCAACTGTTCATTGTTGGCATTTTTACCCTACAGTTTGTCTGATTCAGTGCTTCAGAGTCCTGTCCACTTTATGAGAACTTGTAATTGATGGAGGTAATTGTGCTAGACATAAAACCCTGTACTTCATATCAGCTTCACACAATGAAAGGAATCTATTGATGCTAATTTATTTACATACTATAATCCAGAAAATGCACTGCCATATTCTAAAATATTACCAATCTGATGAGGATTATCTGTCAAATTAAAAAAATCATATTTTTCATTTTTATAATTCTTTCATTAACATTCATAAATACATTCTTCACCAAGGGACAGGTTAAGAATTTTTCTTGAGCTTCAGCTGGGCTTAGTCAAAGTTTCAAGTGGATATTTAGAACCTGATTTGTTTGCACATCAGGTACATATTTGTAGGAATCTCAGTTATTGCAGTAAATTTTCATCTGTATTTTAAGTGACACAAGGGATAAGGAATATCTGCATGGGTAGTTAAGGGAACTTAGAGTATCAGGGGATGATATTTTCCATAAGATAAGTAGTGGGATGAGTAAACCTGGTGAAATATTGTATATGTAAAATTTTTAGAATATCAGGTAGACTTAAGCCTTTGAAAGAATTTCTGACTGTCCAGGGCTTTAAGGCACCAATAGACATGTAAAGAGAATAAGTGAAATGGTCCAGCAATGCAAAGGGTAGGTACAGGAACAAACTGAAAGTAGTGGTGCCAGGAGGAATGTATTGTATGCAGTGTCAAAGTACTGGTGCCAGGAGTAGAGCATCATGTGTCAGACATTACTGGTGCTGGGAATAATGCTTCTTAGGCTATGTCAGAAGATGCTGGTACTTTTTTATTTATTGTAGTGGAAGTTATTAATGCCAGAAGTAATGTCTATGACATGACAGGAGTAGTGTAATGAGTCATATGTTATAGCAGGTGATAGTGTGAGGAGTATTGTATATCTTCCTAGAATGGGAGGCACTGGTGCCAGTGATGCATTATATGCAAGAGTGGGGAACACTCTTAGAAGATGCTGTCAGAAGATGCTTGCGCTTCTTTATACTAGAGTGGAAGTTAGTAATGCCAGAAGTAGTGTTTATAACGGCAGGAATATGACTCATATTCTACGAGAAAGGAGACAGTGCAAGGAATGGGAGGCACTGCTGCTAAGTGTAGCGCATTGTATGCTGGTCACAGGAATAATGCATCTTTTGCTAGAGTAGGAAGTACTGATGCCAAAAGTAATGAGTTTATCATGTGGCATGGTGCCAATAATAAATCTTACTGTATGGCAAAAGTTACATGAGCATTGGAGCCTTGCATGTGCCAGTTGAAACTTTAGAGACACGAAGACCAAACAGTCAACAGCTTTTACAGTCAAAACTGAAGAGAAAACATTTGAAGCCAAAGAAAACTTGCAGTGACATATCCAAAAAAGCCCCCCCCCCCCATTACTTTGATGTATGGTTCTTGTATCACAAGTTAGTGAAGATACCAGTCAGGGTTTGTAAATGTCTGCAGTGAGTTTGATGGATACTCTTGTTAGTGGGTTCCAACACATGGATCATATAGGGAGATGACATCAAATATTTTCTGCAGGTCAAAGGAAATGGAGTGAAAGTATAGATTTTGGAAAACCATAGTGAGTGAAAGAAGAAATTATACTACATTGTACTGTGGATATGGGGGGAAAAAAGACTGGAGGACATGAGGGAATTTAAGTATCTGGAAGCTGCCTTGGGTAAGTGTGATGATATGGAAGGAGAGATAAGGGAGAGAGCAGTACAGGGTAGAAGAGTCATTGGATCCCTTAATAGAATATTGAAGGGTAAAGGTGTAAGTATGAAAGTGAAGATTAAGGGACAGCACAGTCCTCCCAACCCTGAACTATGCAGTCAAGACATGGATGTGAAATGAGGCACAGAGGTCAAGAATCCAGGGTGTGGAAATAAGCTATTTGAGAAGAGCATGTGGTGTGACTAAATGGAATTCAGGAAGAAATGAAAGGGTGTATGAGAGATGTGGTATGGCAAGAAATGCAAAGGGAATGAATTATGGTGATAGAATGGGTAAAACATGATACTTTGAGGTGTTTGTACTCGTGGAAAGAATGCAAGATTTGGGAGTGTACAAGGAGAGTGTGTGATAGTACAATCAAAGGGGTTGATGTGAGTGTAAGACCACCAGTGACATGGGCAAATATGGTGGAGGAATACTAGAAGGAGAGAAACAGAGGAAGAATGCATAGAATGGTATAAGCGAGGGAGGCATGTGAGGACAGGAACAAGTGGAGACTTTTGCCATGGCCACCCCTTGATGGGAGTTTCTGGAGGGAACAGGCATCAGAGATGTAGATAGATAGATAGATAGACAAAGTGAAGACTAAGGCCAGGTGAATGGATTGCTTATGCATTAGAGCTTGTGTTATAATCACTGTGTGAGGACTTACCCTTAAGCTACTTCCATTATCTTCTAATGATGCGTAAAGGACTAATTCCACCATTATGTGATAGTTCGAAGCTTCCTGCCATTGTTTGAAATCCCATGTGATGTTATTTCAAATGTCTTATTTGGAAAAAATAGTGCACATCTCAGTCAAAGTGGCATGGAGAGCGAGTGCAGACTCTGAGGTATACAACTACACCAGGGTTTTTCCCCACTCCCTCTTCTGAAATATGGTCCTGGCAGTGTTCTTAGGTGACCTTTTTCTTTCCCTTTTTAACTTTTTAAAGAAATTATGAAGAGAAAACCTCAAACAATTAGGACAGCAACAAGCTCATAAAGAAAGCATAATGCATGTAGTGTGTTATGTAACAAAAACAAAATGAGGATGAGAGTTTTTGCTTTATATTTGAATTAGAATCAAGTGAGCTTTGAAAAAAGAGGACCACAGGCTCAGGGCTAGGCTCTTCAGCAGCGATCTTTCCCCACCTTCTCTAGGCTTGCTTGGTCATTAACAATAGTACATCAAAGAGAGTGCGCAGGTATTGCTTTGGCATGATGCAATATGTCATCACTCACCTTTTTTGTAGTTAGTTTTAGAATGAGCAAGCATATTCAGGCCCTCATTTAATCACTCCTTCCATGTCCTCTAACACTGCCCACCATACCATCACTCACCACAACCATTGCTGCCTTCCTCCTTGGCTGTCACAATCACCCAAAATGGGAAAATGACAGGTTAAGTTGTTGGAACTACTGAACAATAGTTTTGCCTTTCAGGGTGTTGTGGGCATAAATACTTATAAGATTTTTCCCAAAAGACAGGGCTATTACATTTTGCTCCGCTGGAAAATAAAGGATTACAAAGAATAAGTTGTTCGAGTTGTTTGCTATGCAGTGTTATGTATGAGGTGAAGAGCTTGTATGTTTGTGAACTGAAAGCCAACAGTCCACATGTAAGTGAGGCAGAAAGGAAAGGCAGCTACCTGAACGAACTTAGTGACACTTGACAATCAGTGAAGTGCTTTCTCACTGCACAGATGTCAGTAACCCTCACGATTCCCTGGTGGGTTGTATCAGTAATATACCTCCCTTGTCAGTGGTTGCTAGCCACTGATTAAGAATGTGTATCACTAGTACCTCCTCCTGTATATAGGGAGGGTTGGTTACAGCCATACAGAGTGCCAGCACTTCAATGTCTGTCAAGTGTCACTCCTTTGGCCCAGATAGCTGTCTTTTCTTTCTGCTTCACCCACATGTGGGCTGTTGGCTTTAGGTCCAGAGACACGCAGTCTCTCCAACTCTTTAATAATAGTTGATAACCCTTAACTTACATAATTCATTCTTCATAACTATATTTCCATTCATTGAGCACTACATGTTAGTCTTGCATTTGGCAAAATTTCATCATAAGCACTCACAGGTAAGTTCTTCCTGGCCACCATTTCTTGAATGTCGGAATGGCATTTTTCAGTGGTTTCAGTCACTCATCCCCTAATTTTTTTTCATTCATACTTTCCATATTACTGGCACAACCTTCCTGATTAAAGTGAGAATGTATGTGTAGGTATGCATGCTTAAGAACAAAAAAAGATATGTAGTACATCTACCCACCTGCCTCATTGCAGTATTTTTAAAACTGATGTATGGAAAGTATACTACTCTCATAGGTTTTTTCTATACTTATGGAAATACACAAATGTTCCAAAAAGAAATATATTTTTCTAATTTTTTATATTTTTCAAAGTAAATTCAAATATATTTTAGCAATGTTGGTTCATGAATGATGCTGGTTATTAAGTGGGACTGATTCAGGGAATACTTGTTTAAGGAGGTTCAACTAGTAGCTCTTCCTTTTGTCATGGTTAGAGTTAGAGGCAAGGATATGAAAAAATGTAAGGAAATAAGGGCTAGGGGCAAGGTATGAGAAAATATAAGGACATAAGGGCTAGAGGCAAGAGTACAAGAAAATGTATTAGGACAAGGGCTAGAGGCCAGGATATCAGAATGTATTAGGATCCTACACAAGGGTTAGAGGCATGTGTATGAGAAAGTGTTTGGGGACATTAAGGCTGAAGGCAAGGATATGACAAAATGTTAGGTTAATTGGGCTAAAGGCACGTATATGAGAAAGTTTTAGGACATAAGTACTAGAGGAAAGGGTGTGATAAAGTGAGTTAGGATATAAGGCTAGAGGCAAAAGTATGAGAAAGTATGTTAGGACATGAGGGTAAGAGGCAAGGGTATGAGAAAGTATTAGATCATAAGGCTAGAGGCAGAAGTATGAGAAAGTGTGTCAGGACATAAGAGTTAGAGGCAAGGGTATTAGAAAGCATTAAGATAGAAGGGTTAGAGGCAAGGGTATGAGAAAATGTGTTGGGTCTTAATGGCTTGAGGCAAGGGTATGAGAAAATGTGTTTGAACAAGGGTTAGAGACAAAGACATGAGAAAGTATTAGGGCATAAGTGCTAGAGGCATGGGTATGAGAGAGTATTTTGGGACATAAGGGCCAGAGGCAAGGGTATGAGAAAATGTTTTGGGACATAAGGGCTGGAGGCAAGGATGTGAGAAAATGTTTTGGGTCTTAAGGGCTGGAGACAGGAGTATGAGAAAGTGTGTTAGGACATAAGGGCTAGAGGCAAGGGTATGAGAAAGTGTGTTGGAACATAAGAGCTGGAGGCAAGGGTATGAGAATGTGTTCTGGGACATAAGGGTTCAGAGGTTGGGGTATGAGAATGTATTTTGGGACATAAGGGCCAGAGGAAAGGGTATGAGAATGTGTTTTGGGACAAAACAGCTTGAGGTAAGGGTACGAGAGTGTGTTTTAGGACATAATGGGTCAGAGGCAAGGGTATGAGAAAATAAAACCTGGGAAGAAATGAAACATTCTTTTTGAGGCTTTTGTGGGTCAGGTTGGTTTGGAAAGCTCCCAGACTTTCTTTTCTGTAATAACATAAAATTCTTGTAAGGACACAGAAGCTATGGGGATGATGCAAGATTTTTTCTTAACCGCTGTTTCCTGTGTTAGCAAGGTAGCGCCTGGGATAGACAAAGAAAGGCTGCATCTGCTCACATCCATTCTTTAGCTGTCATGATTAATGCACTGAAACCACAGCTTTATATCAACAACCAGGCCCCACACATCTTTCCAAGATTTACCCTGGATGCTTCACATTCCTTAGTTGTTAGAATTAAGTCCAGAGAGAGTAAGGGCCATGTCATTCAACTCCAAAAAGAGTGTTCACCAGAAAAACAGTGAATGTACGTTAGGATATTGGGGAAATTTTGATTAGGCCACGTGTACAATTTAAAAAAATACCTTATTGATTAATTGATTAATTTTTCAAAAAGGTATTTTGATATTTGAACTATATAAGAAGAATTATTATAAAAGCTAAATGCATGATTTATAAGAAACATCTATACCACATCTTAATTCTCTTTTTATGTGGATGAGCAGAACTTATATTTCTGTGTTATTCTTTTAACATTTGGTGGCCGTTTTGAAAAAGGCAAACTGAAGCAGATGGTCCAGGTTGATGTTAGTAAGTTGGGTCCTGCCTTTATTCTTTATTAACTTGTTGCAAGTTATGTGTGGATGGACCCAAAAGGATATAGCTAGAACATTTTTGTCTCAGAATACTAGAGGAGGGTTTTTTTCATCTGGAAGCATTCTCCAGACTTTTCTCTAGATTTTTCCCTGGAACATGCCCTCTAGTTATGTCTTACTGCAAGTCAGTTGGTAGATTTTCTAACCCATATACTGTGACTGCCTCTAAAAACT
>JAUUDZ010055400.1:0-10389 GCA_032361705.1 Panulirus versicolor | reverse complement strand
GAGAGAATTGGAACGATGTAGTATACCGGGGTCGACTTATCCTAGATCTTTCATTGATAAATCTCTTAAGATGCCAAAGAAATTACTTTATAGAGTTAAACTCAATCCTCCCCTTGACACAAAGCATCTTTTAGTTCTCATGTTGCTTAAATCTTTTAATGTATATGTAGCCTTCAGCAACGACAATACTATAAAGAATATCTTAATTAGAAACTCATCAGAAAGTTCCGCAGGACGTTTTTATAGAGTACCATATAGACTTGTGATTGTTTTTATGTTGGACAGACTGGCAGTGATCATTCTGTTAGAGTTAAGCAACATAAATATAGTATAAGAACGGGACAAGAATCAAATGCCTTGTTTAATCATATCAAAAATAATGATCATAGTACTGAGTGGAGTAATGCCATATCTAACTCTTGTACCACGAGAAATATCACATAGGAAAGTATGAAGAGCCGGGATGAATGTAGACATACTGCCTCTCCCCCAAGAGAAAAAAGTCAATATCAGCATTGCTAACACTACGGAGGTCCATAATTACATACTTAACGAAATGCAACAAGATGGCATCCTGGACTGCAGAGTTCGATTATGAGCTACGTGTTAGCTATTGAGGTTGCCAGGAATCCAAGTTCCAGAAGAACAAAGGAAAAAAATATACTCACATATGTACGAATTTATTTGTTTGACACAGACTGCGAGCGCACTGTCCGTCGATGATTTACATTAACATTTGTGGGACGTTGAGATCATAGCCTGGTGGTGGGTTAATTTTTTGTTTTTGTAAATTAAACTTAAAAGGTGCAGTCGTGGAGGTGGGTCTCGACACACTCCTGCTGGTGAATGCAACACACGGTTGTGGTGGGGTCACACTTGCACACAAATTCACTCCAGTGGGGAAAAATAGGTTATGGTGGGGTCATTTAAAATACCACGACTCCTGCCATGACCATGACTTCAAAGGGAATGTAATATCTGCAAAAAAAAAAAAAAAGGTATTATCCTTAATCCCTCCACTGACTCCAAAGTTGCCGTGGGGAAACGGGAGCAAAATACCATGGCCCCTGATTCGAGCACGTGAGACCTTAGATTTGAGGGAACGACCCGGGGTTAAGTCATAGCACAGGCCGTGGTGTGGCCTGCCAATCACCCGCTGGTTCACGAAGCATGGCGAGGAAAAGTGTGTGACGGACGGAGGCAGGTGATTTAGAGCACTCGCTGTTCAAGCGGACGCCCTTAATGACAGTATAAACTCCAAAAAATTTCATTACAGAGTCAGAGTCATCCTCTCACTGGTAGAAATACAGGAATGAAAATGAATTTTCATTGAAAATCAAGACCAAGAAAAAAAAGGGCAGACGAGTGGTTTTCTTGCAATAAGAAATATTCCATAACATCTACAACTTACAGAAACGTGAAGTATTGATCAAGTTTATCAATATTACTTAGTTTTGACGAATCGACTTTAGCATACTGGTAGGATGTGTATGTGGCTCTGGTAAACTGGGAATAGACTAATAACACTCGTTTTACAAACATAACTTACAGTTTCTTTTTCCTTAAAGTTATTTCGAAAATGACGTCAGAAGTTCCTATAAGTACCACAGCCTTCTGAAGTATGGGATAACGGGACGGCAGTAAGGAGGTGGAGCGTCCATCATACAACAGGGACGCCTGTAAGGACGTCAAGTAAGCGTCCGTTATATCAACAGGATGGCTGTAAGGAAGTCAAGGAAGCCTCCGTCATATTAACGGAACGCCTGTACAGAAGTCATACCAAATAAAAACTGCAAATTACATGAACAACTTTCACATTTATCATGAAAAACGACTTGGATAAAACAGAAGGAACTTCAGATGGGGACGTGCAAGGACTACCACGTAGGTCAGCTGACAAGTATCATGTATGTTTACCCGTTTCTTACGCACAAGTAATGCTGCTCCTGCAGTCACTCACTGCCTTTCTGTTGGCATTAACGCAGTACTGAAAAAAGATACACACTTCTTTCCAAGAACTAACTTTCCACAGATTAAGTTAACTTTGTTGTTCTGTCATTCATTCATTAGATGGCCACAGTTGCATACTGAGATTGGTATTACTTGAGTAAGAGGAGGGTAAGCCGCCTCTCCTACCACAACCTGGCACAACCATCAACATTTCCTTCCCTCGTCCCAAGAAGGGAGGTAAAGCAGCTGTTCAAAGGCTGCGGCACAAGAGCACGGACCTTTTGTGGGAGTGGCAGACACGCCCTGAAGACCGGTGCTGCAGACACGGAGACAAACACTGGAGGGAAGGCAATCACAGGATCAAGAGTTAAGCGCGAAAGTGGGGGAACTGAACTAATGCCCAGGGTGATGATTCCAGGCCAATAGGAGACCAAGTGCACCTTCTTATGTCTATTTCTTTCCGTACAACGGTAAGCTTTGGAATTTTGCACCTTCTGTCCGTCTGTCTGTCTTAACACCTTACGAGCTGTTCTGATTTTTGCAAGGTAAGTTCCCAAATCCTGCAAAATCATTTTCGTTTTTCTTTCTATACTCCACCTTTTAAACCCTATTCCATACATCACTCAAGGCCCGAACTCAATGAGGACTTTTTGCCGTGACTAGAGCAATACAGGAGATTGGGGAGGGATGGAGGTGTTAGGCTGAGAGTTTCCCGAGGTGGGGGCGGGTTATCTAGGAGCTGCGTCTGACGGTGTGTCATCCGTCTTCATTATGACAGGTCTCCCGGCCAGGCACGGCGGCCGCCCACCCGCGGCACCGTCCGTCCACCGCGGCCACACGCAACACCGCGCGCCGCTCCCGACGCTAACAACATATTCTGTCCTTCCTGAGAGGCTCTGACGAATATTAAACCACCAATAAGGTGGTGGCTGAGGCTGCATATAAACCACAGGCCCAAGACCGATGCTATCGTACCCCTCAGGCGACAAGATGCCAAGACCAAGGGTCTGCTGACACGACGACTGGCAACACGACCTTCGCCTCTACGACACAACACATTAAGGATATATATGCGATGGTTTGGTTGGCCACCGCGCCACCCTGCACCGCTAGAAAACACCGACCTTGTATTCTGCAAGTCGTGAGATCGGCAAATATGGATAAAATATATTCACTTGGGACAAGTTTGGGAGAAAGGCGTTAATTCCTCCTTGCGATGCAGCGCGCGAAGGAAGATATTCATTTTGCTCTACTTCAACCTTCCTCCGCTAATATATTTGCATACATTGACACATACGGTGCAGCTAAGGACCATTTGGAGAATACATGGCCAATTAAAGCCATATCCAGCTGAAGAACTAAATGCAAAACAGTACTTCCTTGCCTACTCGGCCTCGACAGGCTGTTGGCTCCCTCCTCACCCCCACGTTCTAGAGGCTTCCTTGTTAGTGACGGAGGAAATTGCACTGTCTGTATCTACTCAACTCCCGCCCGTAAATCATGGAAATTATTTACAGTGACATTCCAAACTTCCACGTACATTTCTGCACCCTGAGTTACGACTGATTTATGGCTTCTGCGTCGAGGCAGTGCTGCTCCCCACACACCACCAAGGAAGACAGCTCCAGATTATGAGTCGTCCGATTCGGGGCTTCATCACTTGAGCAAACTCGAAATGACGGAGGAACGAGAGAATCATGCCTCTTAGCTTTCCCTAAGACTACCCCACCCTCCCGCCCATGCCGCACCGGGGGTGATGCTATTTCCACTAATGCAATATATGTAACGATGCTTATGTACCTTTTTCTTTGCCACAAATGCGGTTAACTTAATGTGCTTTCCTTCCCATCCTGTGGGCGGTGGGGCAAAAGAGGATACAGAGTGCACAAAAGGTCAAGGGACCGGGCCTTAATGACTGCGATATATTACAGGTTACATAGTGAGAAAAATGTTAGCATAATTTGGGTTACACAATAAATGATTTGCCAAATTACATGGTAAGTGAAACTTACAACAGTTGAGCAATGGCGATTGGATTATCCATCTATATAGCTTATGTAACAAACCAATTTTTGTAACACTTTATGTAATGAATATCAGCTCACTGGGGTCTGATAAAGACCCTTTGTGACCTCTGTAATCCTTCTGCGCTACCGCTCGCTGAGTGAGCATGGAGTGCACAATAAACGTGCCCATGATAATGGCACAATCTTCATGAAGGCTCCGAAGGGGTTCAGTCTTACAACCTTGGTGGATCTGGGATATAAAGCGATGGCCATTCAGCGGGTCTTGCCATTGGTTGGTGACTGTCTTCCCATCCCAAGGATGGTTACACCATTACCGTCCCATGAGCGTACACAACAGTCAACACTAAATGGATCGTACCCACTATCCTATGAGCTGCAATTTCCTTACAGTCTCAGAGGGAAAATAAAGAGTGTGGCTGCTGGGAGCGCGGTAGTCATGCCACTGTAGACCAATGTGTGATGAAGTTACCATCGTCCCCTGTCGCCTCTGTGTTATCATGTTACACGAGTGTTACCTCAGTCCTAGAGGTGATCTCGCTGACGCGTCCCACTGGTCGTTATCAGCTACTCATCACTTTTTGTCACTTTCTCAGTCGCAGATAAAAGTTTTTCTCAGGCATGAGAACCGTAACGCCAGAACAGTTAAAGGACATTAAACTGGTAGTCTTCCTCACGGCTCTAAGTTGCGCGTTGCTGCCACATACTACTCCCGTCGGGGTAAAAACTGGTCACCATGCCTTGTTCCTGGCCACTATGCCTTTTACCTACTCCCTGAATTTCGCCTTTATAGCCAACCTGTTTAAACTGAATGGAGTTACCTGTTCTCAGTTTAGTCATTCCCTGGTGCCCATCACGTTCATATTCGTAATGCATATAATAGCGGGAATTTGATTCGAGCACATGTCCCACCTTGAAATATCTTTGTATATCTTTCTACTCCAGTCACACAGATGTTTGAGTTTCTGTTTTCTTCCACTATCACGTACAGCCTCGTCAGAAATAAGTGGTATCCTGCTGCTTTTTGCATTCATTTATATCTGTATGTCATGAAGGCGCACACATGCTGTGTTCTTGTCAAGAGGTAGATACAGTTTTCCCTGCACTAGCCGCGGCACGCGACCTTCCCAGCACATCATTTACTGCACTCCTTCCTGTCTCTCCACATCACAACTTCCCGCTTGCCTCCCTACGTCTTTTCTGCCTCATCCACCTCACTTTTGTCAACCTTCGTCCTATCTACCACCCCTCTTGTCAATCTTCATCCTATCTATCACCCCCTCTTGTCAACCGTCGTCCTATCACCCCTCTTGTCTAACCCTCGTGTCGTCTGCCTCCCTCCCTCTTCTTACCTCCCTTTTACATCCGATCGTAACACAACATACTGACGCTCCCGTCAGTAAGCCAGAGGTGAGGGGCAGAGAAGCAAGAAAGCTAAAGGGAAGATGAAGGAGACTCCCCTCCCCCCCACAACAACATCCTTATGAATGTCCTCATGTCATAACCATCCCTTCCAACATGACCTCCCTCTTCCCAAGACCTGATTAAGTAAGAAATATGGTGACGTTTACCGAACACACTCACTTTATATTGGAAGGAGGGGGTGAGGGTCAACATCCCTTAAAGTAGGTCCAGCCTCCTCCCCATACATATCCCACCTCATGGCATGCTGTATCAGAGTGTCTACTATAGTGATAATTAATAAAAAAAATGATGAAAATGTCGTGAATAGGGCACAGAAACCCGTCCCTCCCATGAAGTTAGATGGTGAGTCCAAAACATTAAACCCTGTGTCCTCTCTTATGTCCTCCAGTATCAGTGTCAAGCATGGTGCTGACATACCACACACACACACACACACACACACACACACACACACACACACACACACACACTCACGCCCCCGCGGTGTAGTGGTTATCCTTACTGCCCAGCCAGTATGGGCCAGTGTGGGTTTGAATCCTAGGTGCAGCAATCGACCCAAAGGCAATCCTTGGGGCTGATCGATACATGGGTCACTGGCTAAGGCTGTGTGTGTGTGTGTGTGTGTGTGTGTGTGTGTGTGTGTGTGTGTGTGTGTGTTTGTAAATGTAAAAAAGACATGTTAAATATATATAGATCACAGCAGTGTGCATTATCCAATAAATACTAGTAATTCTGAGGAAAATGAAACACGATAAGTTCCCAGGTGCACTTTCGTGTAATGATCACATCATCAGGGGAGATACAAGAAAGAGATTAACAGTCATTTGATATATAAGGAAGAGACGTAGCTAGAACGCCATGGGTAAACAAGCGTTACCCGAATGGGGGTGTTCGGGTTGGTGCGTTCGAGTCGGGCAACATGCGTGTCATAAAATTTCATTATGTGGACAAGAAAGGGAACTGTTTAAAATATTTGTCTACAATAAAGCTATCCAATTTGTATAGACCTTCACTAATCTTAATTTTACAATTTTTTGTGTATCTAATAAAAGATTCAATGACATTTCTCGTGGTAAAGGAGTCTGAGTTAATAACTGAGTTGGCATTACTCAGGTCAATACAGTAATCATGATTTTTAACATGATTAAACAAAGTAGTTGATGCTTGCCCTGTTCTTTTACTATATTTATGTTGTTTAAGTCTAAAAGAAAGACCCTTACCAGTCTGCCCAACATAAAACATTAAAATGTTTACATCGTACTCTATAAACACAGCCCTCAGAACTTTATGGTGAGTTGCTGATTACGATATTCGTTATAGTATTGTTGTTGCTGAAGGCTACATTCATATCAAAGGATTTAAACAGCCTGGGAAGTAATGTATAATTATTGCTAAAAGGGAGAACTAAAAGATTCTTGGTAACAAGGGAAGGTTTGGGTTTAACTCTATAAAAATATTTCTTTGCCAACTTAAAAGATTTATCAACAAAATATTTAGGGTACTTTAACTTGGATCTAATAGAATATATCTTCTCAAACCCATCATCTATAAACTCTAAACTGCATATAAGTAATGCCCAAAGGAACACAGACTGAAATTATATCAATCTAACTCTGTCATGTTGAGCTGAGGAATAATGTATATATGAATAAACACTTGTAGGTTTTCTGTATATGCTAAACTTAACATATTTCCATCCCTATGGATAATTCAATCCAAAAACGGTAACATATCATTATTTTCAAATTCTACAGTAAAGTTGATAGAAGGTATTAAATTAAATTAAGTAAAGCGAGAAATGTTTGTTGGCCAAACACAAAGACCATCTACATACCTAGACCAAATTGCATTAGAGGGTAAGATATCCCTTAGTAATTCTGTTTCAAAGAATTCCATGTAAAGATTACTCAATAGTGGTGAAAGAGGGTTACCCACTGCCATACCAAATTTCCAAGCATGACATTCTCCACCAATTTTAAATACTCAGCCTTTTATACACAAGTTCATCAAATCAATAATAACAGAATTCGAAACATGTAAATCTATATCATCCAAGTCATCAACCAAACATTCTAAAAGATCACCAACTGGAACTTATGTGAACAGAGATGAAACATCAAAGCTTTGAAATCAAAATCAACATTGATATCATTAAGCTTGTTAACTAAATGTACATTGTTCATGATATTAAAATTCAACATTTTACCCACTATTGGGCAACAAAAAAAACTAACCACTTTGATAAGTTATATGTGATGGAGCCCACTGAACTCACTATAGGTCTTGCTGGAAAATTTGGCTTATGTGTTTTGATAAGTCCATACATATATGGCAATGAAGGGGACAAAGATGACAAACTTTTGTTTAGAGAACCATTACCTTTCAACAACAACTTCAGTTCTTCATCAAAGTGAGATTAACTGCTTCTAGGGAATTATTACAGAGTTTAAAGTATGATGTATCACTTAAAAGATCAATCATTTCAGAAATATAATTACCTTTGTTCATAATTACAACTGTGTTAGCCTTATCAGCAGTAGTAATATGTATATCATTATCTTTTTTCAAATAGAACTTACAAACCTTTTTGGATAATTAAGAACCACTTGTTTCGACGAACAGGTATACACTAAACCTTTACAAATGTTGATTTCATCATTAGGTAATTTACCGTACTCTTCTAAATTACAGAAAGACCTTGTAATATCAACATAGTCAACATTTTTGTTAGAGCACACAAAACGTAATTTGTAGCCTATAACACAAAAAATCCTTGTCCAGTTGTTTATTGGACACGATAATCCCAAAGGAAGGGTTTATGTTCTTAGTCCATTCACTCCTTTCAATAAGATGGTCTAACTTACAGTTCAGTTTACTCTGAAGCTTATTCTGTTCACTTCTTAACCTGTTATAGCAGCAGTCAAACAGTCGGTTCTTCCACTGTGTTAGTATAGCATTTGATAGGCTATACTCAGTTATCAACTCAAACTCCTTTATCACGAGAAATATATTGAATCTTCTATAATCAAATACAAAAAGAATCGTAACATTAATATTAATGAAGGTCTAGACAAACAGGGTAGCTTTATTGTAGAAAAAATGTTCAAACAGTTCCCTTTCTTGTCCACATAGTACAATTTTATGACACGCATGTTGCCACACTTGAACGCACCAACCTGAACACAATTCAGGTAACGCTTGTTTACCAATGGCGTCCTAGCTACGTCTCTTCCTTGTATATCAACTGATTGTTCTATATCTCCTTCTTGTATCTCTCTTGATGATGTGATCATTACATGAAAGTGCACTTGGGAACTTATCGTGTTAAGGTTACGGTACAAGGAGGGGGGGAAGCAGCAGCAGGTGATGCACACGGGGCTAATTGTGATGCTTTGGGCATGGACGTAGCCGTCTGGAAAACGCGCTCACTACAGGCCACACACCATCACCAGCAACAAATCGAGACACGAGTCTCATACGTGCGTACAGACTACGTGACTAGGGGAAGGGGGAGAACAAAAATAAAAGATAGGCCGAGAGGAATAAAGTTTCTTCAAGGCTACTAGACCGTGTAAGGCGTTTAGGATCTCCCACAACCGGACAGGGTCAGGACCCCTCCAGAAGCGAGAGGAGCTAAGACGATCACATATAAACGGTGGTGCAGACACCATACCAACAGCAGGGCCTCTGTTGGAGTCGCTTCCGTAGCCAGCGTGGGCCACACAACTCGCCCAGGACACGAATGATGGGCAGAACCGAACCGGTTGTTGCAGACCCGATAACGATCTGGCACATGCAAGAGGATGCCAGGCTGGGGGCGAGTGGCGCCATTTAAGTCTTGCAGGTAAACCAAGTGCACCGCCACACGCACACACAGCAAAGTCATCCACCCAACCAGACAACTCTGCCTTCCATAGTTTGACTGTGAAGACAAGCCACACGAGGATTGACCGTTATGAATCTACATCAAAACTAATGAGTTTGTGTTCAGGCAAATTAATGTTCCCAGCCTTGTTGCTTTTAATACTGTCTTCCAATATAACAACACCATCAGAAAGACCTTAATTAAAAGTAGGACAAATGAACATAAAATTGGGAATGTTTACGCCGTTTAATGAAGGGCATGTAAAGATATATATACGAGCCAGAAAAGTAAAATAGATTCTGATACTATTGGTGCAGTCATTCAGTACGCAGAGATGACCACAGTAATGCTACTGCTGAACAGTGGCTAGAAAACAATCACCCTGTAGACCTTAGCCCAGTCACACTGTACCCCTCATCGGATAATGCTACTCGTATGTCACTGAATCTGCGTACATTGCTAATATTAATCACTTAACCAATCCCCAGGTAACTTGAAATACCATCCTGTCATCAACCAAATCATTATGAAAGAATTATCAAGACAAGAGAGCAAAATCAGAGTAGGTAAATACGCATCTCGCTACCCAGACCAACCACCCCCTGCGCAACCACCCTCAACCACAATGCATCCAACCCCTCCTCCTTTGCCTCACAACCAGAACAGTGTGTATTCTGGCATGGCGGTAAGGGGGTGCACAAGCCTTTGTGCTTGTGATGGGACTTGCAACTTTGTGAAGGTGTTTACATCTGATGTGGCAGATTTCCTCCGTGACACGTGTAGTGTGTTGTAAAGTTTCAATAAGTTAACTCCTACTGACGGGAGATTACCCCTTCATAAAATCATCACGGACGAGTGTGATCGTCATACATACATACATATATATATATATATATAAAGACTTAGAAGGAACTACAAGACGACTTGTGGGGAGTTAAAAAGGAACCAGACTGAGAAATATCTTCGTTTACTAATACAAATCACTATTTCACAGGTACACTGGGGAGAATGATATGGCAGTCTACTGTATACGTCACTGCTTCAGGAATGGAGACCACAGGTTCGGATCCTGATTGCAGAAGTCGGTCCACAGTCAGCCCAACTGTTCATCTTCCCCTTGGTTAT
>JAUUDZ010055389.1:0-10389 GCA_032361705.1 Panulirus versicolor | reverse complement strand
GTGTATGTGGGTGGGTTGGGCCATTCTTTCGTCTGTTTCCTTGCGCTACCTCGCTAATGCAGGAGACAGCGACAAAGCAAAATAAATAGATGAAATAAATAAATATATAAATAATAGCACTTTGAAGACAGGGTAAAGAAGCTGGTGGACATCGCTAAGGACCATGCTTGCAAAGTGTAAATGGGTAATAGAGGGGGATCTAGAGTACAAATTGAAGCTGGTGGTATGTCTTAGAGACATTAATAAATGTTAGATATAGAGGTAGACAAGCAGAGCTATGAGTGTGACAGTAAAATTAAAACTTGGATGCACTCGGCATGGGTACAATAGCAAAAAATGGTAGACAAGACCAAGACAAGATTTTGAAATGGAAAATGACTGCTCAGCAGAAGTGAAACTCCTTAAGAACAATAGCCTAAAATACTGAAACTTAGGCAAAATGAAATAAAGGTAAGAGATAAGAACTTATGAGACTGGTGGAGGAGATGATAAGATATGAAGCCATGTAGAGGGAGGAAAAGAGGCTTAAGTCAGTAGTGGTTTTCAGACTGGAGGAAGATCGCTTATCAGACATAGAGGAAAGAATGCCTGAAAAAGGCAGGAGGTCCAGGAAGTACCTCAGGTGATTAGATTGATAAAGATAAGTGGAGAAATGAAAAAGATTAGGAATAAGAGTTAATACAGACACGTCACCAGGAGAATGTCATTTGGTGTAATATTTTTGATATATGGCCACAAGGTACTTAAACAGGCCTATGAGTTACAAGGTCCATATCTGTAGTTGATGGATCAGCATCTCACCATTTCTCCAACAGCGATGTCCCTCAAGGTTCTGTCCTGTCCCCTACATTTTTTTTCCTTTTTTCAATGATTTCTTCTCCTCCCCGAATAATCCACTGCACTCATATGCTGATGACTCGACACAGCATTCATCCACATCCTTCAAGTCTGCTCCTCTTTCTCTCACTCGATCTGCATCTTGTCTTGACACGGCTTACTCAATAAACTCAGACTTGGGGTACACAAAATCTTAAGTTTAATGTTTCCAAGACCCAATTTATACCGATTTGTTTCAAAAACTCTTCACAACTCCATATCTCCTTTGACGGTTTTGTAATAACACCTCTTGACTCTATGAACATACTTGGTATTACTGTAATGACTCTTTCTTGGAAACCCCACATTATGGGAATAGCTAAGTCTGCCTCTAAGAAACTGGGTTTCCTGTTTAGATGTCAAAACTACTAGACTTCTGAATAGCTGCTCCATTTATACAAGGGATTGATTCATCCTTTTATGGACAACACCCCTACCTCTAATCAGGGGAGGCTAGCTCTAGCTAGTGGCAAGTGCTTAGGCTGAAGGTTCTGTCTACTAATGCGGACAGCCTGGTGGCAAATGGAAAGAACCTGTTGACTAGATTGCAACCCAACATTGCAGTAGTGGATATGAAACGAACTAACAAACTTAATTCTATTGTAGTCTGTCTTGCGGGGTACACAATAGCAAGAAGGGATAGAGAAAATAGAGGGGGGGATTATATGTCTTGATAAGGGATTCCATTTGATTCCAGGAAATGTTGCCTTCAAACAATACATCAAGAAGATTACTGTTGGAAGGAAGTGTACCATAACACTTTTAATTTGCAATCCTCTAGAAAAAAAAAAAAATTCAATGCACAACAGGTGTATGTTGAAAATAATGAAGGAGCAATAAGGATGGTAAAGAAAATAAGGTGCATTTCAGTTTCAGGGAAATATTTTGGAAAATAGATGCCCATGGAGATACCAATGCTGAATCGGAGACAAATTCCTTGAAAATGTGCAGGAGAACTTCCTGCATCAACATTTAACAAAATACTCAAGAACTATGGGAGATTATATTCCATCTGTACTTGACATTATCTTTACACGCTGCAAAATGGAAATAGAACAAAGTATGATGTTGCTATTGGAAAGAGTGATCGTGTGGTGCTTGTTTTTGAGTATGTGGTGGTAAAGGATGCAAATGGGATCAAAGGGGACATGAGTGCAAAAGCATGGAGATATTATTTGAAAAACGGCTCTGCTTCTATATTCCCTGCATGTCATACAAGGCGAATGGATGGGGTGGGAGCTGGGGAGTGGAATCTCCCCATTTCTTGTATTTCAGTTTCTAAAAGATGGAACTGAAGAAGCCAAGCAGAAAGAGCTCTTTTCCTTAAAGGATCAGGATGGAGTTTCTGACAATATGAGGATGTAACCAAGATGAGAAGAAAGGAGAGATGGGTACTATGAGTAAAGAAACCTGGATATTCTCTTTGAGACAAAGCCCAAGGATGAAGGGGGAAAATGGTTTGGAATTGTTTTAGGAGTAATGTCAGGGTTTGGTGGGAAAGCAGATGTTTCAGTGTGTAAAATAATGTAAGGAAGTGAGCTCTAGGCTGTTGTGGGTAAAAATGAAAGTGGATTGTGAGAGATGAGTGATTATTAGTACTTATGAACTGGACCATTTGAAGACAGAATATGAGAAGCAAGAGTTTGGAACAGCTGAGGGAGTGTCAACAGTTTTGATGCAAGAGACTGGGTATTGTTGATGGAGGTATTTAAATGCAGAGATTGGTTATGTGGCACATGAGGACATAATAGGTTGTATGGTATATTCTGTAATGCAAATGGAAAAGGTGAAAGATTATGGAGTTGTGTGATGAAAAAAGGCCAGTGATTAGAATCCCTGGTTTAAAAAGAGGGACATAACACTAGTTTTCATATTTAGAATCCCTGGTTTAAGAAGACGGACATAACACTAGTTTTCACATTGAGTAAGAAAGATCAGCAGGCATTATCAGATTACATACTAAATGTTAGGCATGCAAAAGAGACTTTTATGAGTGAATGTGCTGAGAGGGGCTGCTGGTGGGATGTCTGATCATTACCTTGTGGAGATTTCTAGAGGTTTTCAGAAGAGGGAAATGTTATGGATGAGAGGAGAGGTGAAAATAAGTGAGCTAGGAAAAGAGACTTGCTTGAAGAAATTCCAAGAAAGATTGTGTAGAATTGCTGCAGGTGAGAGTAAGCAAAGCTAAGGGATTGAGTGAGAAACGGGAGGTGTTTAAAGAAGCAGTGGGGCATGGCAAGAGATGCATGTGACATGTGGGAGGTGGGCAGGTGAGAGAGGGCTATTTAGTGGTGAGATGATGAAGTAAAGTTGCCAATGAAAGTGAAAAAAGAGTTTAGTGATACTTATAGGGAAGGAGTGCAGATGATTGGCAGGAGGACAAGAGGAAGGTGCAGTTCAAAAAGAGACTGAATGAGAGTCGGGGTGAGCAAGTATTAGCAGCTTTGAGGAGAATGAGATGTATTGGAAAGAGGTTAATAGTATTGAAAAAACAAGGGAACAAATGGGAACATTGGTGAAAAGGGCAAATGGAAAAAAGGCAACCGATAGAGATGAAGTGAGAGGAGATAACGTGAGTATTTTTAAGGACTGTCAAATGTGTTTAATGATAGGGTGGCAAATTTAGGATGTTTGGGTCAGGATGGAACTATTGTATAATGGCAAGAGCAACAAAGGTGAGTGTTCAGACTACAGAGGTATAAGTTTGTTGAATGAATCGGATAAGTTATATGGGAGAGTAGCGATTGATAGAGCGAAGGTAAGTACAGAGCATTAGACTGAAGAGGAACAATGTGGTGGAGGATATATAGGATATATATATTTGCTTTAATGTTGTGAGAAATACTTAGAGGAACAGAAGGATTTGTATTTGGCATTTATGGATTTGGAGAGAGCATATGATAGGGTTGATAGAGATACCTTGTGGAAGATCTAAAGAAAGTATGCTGTTGAGGAAAGCTGCAAGAAGAAGTAAGAAGTTTTTATCAAAATTTGTAAGGCATGTGTATGAGTAGGAACAGAAGAGAATGAATTGTTCCAGATGAAGGTTGGTCTGTGGCAGGGGTGTGTGATGTCACGATGGCTGTTTAATTTGTATATGAATGTTGTGAAAGAGGTAAATGCAAAAGTCATGAAAGGTATCATTATAGAAGAGAGTAATTTAGGATTTGAAAATATAGCCAGTGGGCATGAACACAGATTCAAATTAACTGAAGGGAATCAGATGGCCTTTATGACCAAAGGAAAGAAGATGAACTTGCTGAGAAGCAGAAAAAAAGTCAGAATGGTCTGTTCTAGATGTCAGAGAGGCTGTTCATCAAAAGGAAATCCCATGACACATGCAGAAACTTTTGAAAATAGTTGGCAGGGAGGAGAGCCAGAGTAATTTCTGGGGCTAATCAAGAAATATATAACACAGATTAATGCAGAGGAACAAAGACCTTGGAACACATAAACAGAGGTACACGGGAAGCTAAGTGAAATGCAGTGCTAAAGATTGGACAATCAAGAAAGCTTATGGCCTGTTTGGTGAAAGTTTTAGAAGAGTGCAGAGCATACAGTATCAGCCCTGGTAAAATAAAAGGAAAATTTTAGAGAAAGTCAGAGACATGGAGGCTGACAATTCACCATTGAAGGATTTAGCTACAAAGTGGGTGGCACCAAATTTAGAAAGATAATAAAGCAGGAAGTTGATGGATGTAAAGTATTATTTTTTGCATGGAAGATCATACACAGATAAAGAAAAAAGAATGATCTTTCATTAAAAGATTACTGGAAGCTGAAAGATTGCCAGATGCTTCTATGGTAAAAGAAAGGTGGTTATCAGTATAATCCACAATGGAGGATCTTGGCTGATTAAAGAGTATAGACCAGTTAGCCTAACATATTATGAAATCATAGTTTATGAAAGTGATAAAGAAATTCTTGAAAATTACACATGCAACTACTTCATAAAAGAAGGCCAGCATGGATTTGTACTAGGTAAAAGTAGGCAAACTTTACTATTAGTTCCCTAAAATGACATTTACAAAATTATTTTGCAAGGAAAGAGAATGGACTCTGTTTATTTAGAATTAGCTGAAGTAATCAACTGAGTAAATGATAGGGTCATATTAGAGAAGGGGGCAGGACAAAATATCAATGGTAGATTAGAATATTGGTTCAGAGAGTAACAGTTGGCAGGCAGTCACCAACTAAGGAGATAGTATCTTAATAACAATCAATTTTGTTAATACTGCTTTGACCAGTATTATCTGCCTGGCTGTTGGGAGGGGTAGTGATGGTTGCTTATTGAGTGAGCATTTCTCTGGTTGTCATGTTGCACTCATCTGACCCAATTAACTGTCTTTTCGTTCAACCTCATATGTAGACTGCTGGTATTCTGTCCTTGAACATACAATACTGAACTCGCACAACTCATTCTTTTTAACTCTATAGTTTTTCCTGTGGTAAGTGTTATGCACCAGCCTTGCATTTTGGCAAAATGGTATGAGCAATAGATAGAAGTAGCAGGTAGGAACATTAGGCAGGAGCATTAGGCAGAAACATTAAAGTAGTGGAAGTAGTAGGTTGGAACAATAGGCAGGCACATTTGGTAAACACGTTAGGTAGTAGTCAGAAGGAACATTGGGTAGGAGCCTCTGAGAACACTGCATTAGAGTTGCTCTTTTACCTGTGACCTGTTGAGGGTGATGTGCTTAAGGCCAGGAAGCAGCACTGGAGTTCACCAGGGAGTTCACCAGTTATGGAGACTCTTGCCATGGCCACCCCCTTGAGGGAGTTCCTAGGAATGGGTGTCAGAGATATAGATCAGAAAGTTTTAACTAACAGAAAATTCAAATTGGTGGCAGATGAAACCATATCTGATGCAGAGGACATTCTTTTGGGAACACCATCAGGAATGACATTGGCTCCAGTACTGTTTGATATGATACTCTTAGACATACAGGAAGGTGAAGGAAAGTATCGTCGGGTATTTTGCAGATGACGTAAAAGTAAGGTGACAGGTTCAGAATCAGGCAAAGAAAAATTGCAGAATTGATTTGAACTTAATCTACAAATGAGGAAAAGAGAACTTAATGGAATATAAGGGGGAGAATTTTGAGCAAACCAAGTCATGAAATGGTTTATATGTGGTTCCCTAAGAAGGCCCAACACAGGTAGACATAGAGTGGAGAAAGCATCAGAAATCTAGGTATTAACAAAATTGATTGTTATTAAGATACTACTACCAGGTTAACTAATGAGTGGCATGATAATGAGAACTTCACAAGATACAGAAAGCTTATTACAGAAATGTTTTATGTATGCATAAGAAGTGACATTGACTACTGTATTATGGAATTGTTACAAGTCAAACAAATGGTGATAAACAAGTTAGAGAAAACTCAGAAACACTTAACAGACAAAATTGATGATATGGAGCGGATGTACTATCAGGAAATGTTAAAAGAACATGAACACTACAAGGAAGAGTAAATGTAAGGTCCACATAATAGAGTATGCATGTAAGCAAGTCGAGGGCATCATGAATAAAGTTTTAGATCTGTAAGCATCTCAACCAGGGAGATATATAATAAGTCTAGAATGATACCTAGAAATATATAGCAAGAAAATTGGAAAGGTTTTTCAGTGCAATACCAGGAGAAATAATGGACATTTAAGGAACAAATAGAGAAACATCTTAAAGAAAACTGGAAATGTGGTTGAAGTCAGTCCCTAAAGAACTTTGGATTGACAGCTGTGTACAATATGTGGCATTGCAGGGAAGTGGTATTATTCTTCAAGTAAGACATGCAGTGAGTGCCACATGCTTCTCCTGTCATTCTGGCAATATCTTGTCTTAGGTACATAGATACGTACTTTCTGAAGTTATTTCCCCTTCTGACGTGTAGATCCTTGTAGTTAATCTTTCGTTGCTCATCTGCTTGATGTATCGGCACACCATAATCAGCTCTGTCAGAATGTTTATTATAATACACTTCACTCTTACATTATCATTTCTCCCATGGCCACCCAGCTTTGCACTATATTTTGTCCTCAGGCTTTTTATTTCCAGAATATGCAAATGCTTTTTTTTTCTCTTTTCCATTCAGAGCCCAATACTTGCATTCATAAAACACTGTTGGTACTAATGTACCTTCAAGCATATTCATCTTTGCCTTCACAAGCATTGACATTTGCACATTCCCTAGCACATCAAGAACCTTCGCTTCCTCTCTCACACCATTCTGCTTCCTATCTCTGTTACACCTCATTACCTTACTTTTCCTCTCACCAGCTCTCAAACTTGCTTCTCTTACACACTCTTCCACCCTCAGATACTACCTCAAGAAGTTTCTCTAGTCTGCCACCAAGACTAGATCATCTCTAAAAAGCATCTTACTTCCCATGCCCAATCCCCTCATCCCAGCATGCTCTGTATCCACCCTTTGCTCAAAGACCAGCACACCTTCCTCCCTCTCAACCCTGTCCATGAACAGATTAAACATCATTGGTGACATGACACATCCTTGATGCAGACCCATCATCACCTGGAACTACTCACCCACATCCCATTCTGCCTTCATACACGCCTAACTTTCATGCACTTTTGTCAGGTACATGAATGTCACCCTCACATCTCTGTGTATTTCTCAAAATCTCTCAAACCAAACACCTGGTCCACACATCTTCTACTCCTGAAGTCACATTGTTTCTTCCCTATCTGATGTTGTGTGCATGCCATCACTCTTCCACACACCTTACTGGCTTTACTTAATCCTTAAACTGCAGCTACAAAAAAAAGCCAGCTATAACTGAAATTTTTTTTTTTCATACTTGATTGCCAGGTCCCACTAAAGTGAGGTAGTTCACATCCACTCTCTAGCTGTCGTGTGTAATGCACTGAACCCACAGCCCTGTATCCACAACCAGGCCCCACAGCCTTTTCTGTGGTATCCCCTGACTGCTTCATATACCCTAGTTCAGTTCATTAATGGTACTTTATCTCTTATATACCACATTTATCCAATCTACTTATGTTTGTCATACGTCCTCCTGCATGTTCAGGCCCCAAGTATTCAATACCTTTATCACTCCATCCTTCCATCTCCAAGTTGGTCTCCCTGCTCTTTGTTCCCTTCATTTCCGACAAATATAGCCTCTTTGTCCACAAACATACAATCACCCTGACAACACTTGACTCGCATAGCTCATTCTTTGTAATGATAGATTTTCCTCACAGCATTAGTTTACATAAGGAAGACAGACAACAGGAGGCCTGATTAGCCCACGACTGGGTTGTCTGAAAAAAGAAAAAAATAAGATATAACTAACAACGAAAAAAATGTAATTCCACTTGATAGTCTTTTAAGCTATCACCAACCCCCTGCTGCTGCACATTAGCCTTCTAGTGTCTCCATTTCCGCTGTTGTTTATACATTTATTTCTGGCGTTTTTCTCAGTAGATATGCAATATTTGTCTAAACGACTTTTGAAAGTATTTATAGTTTTAGCATTCACTATGGCTGGAATAAGATTCCATCAAACAGTGAATGCTAAAGCTTTAAATACCTTCAAAAGTCATTAAGACAACTATCTTATAAATTCAGGTATACTCTGAGAAAAATGCCAGAAATAAACGTACAAACGACAGTGGAAACAGGGAAACTAGAGGATTAATGTGCAACAGTTGGGAGTCTGTGATAGCTTAAAAAACTGCTGAGTGGAATTAAATTTTTTTGTCATGTTATTTCTTAGTTTTTCTTTTTTCAGACAACCAGTCATGGGTCAATCAGGCCTACTGCTGTTTGTCTTTCTCATGTCAATTCATGCTGTGGGGACTATGCGCTAGCCCTGCCTTTTGGCAAAATAGTAGGAGCAATAGATAGAAGTAGT
This sequence comes from Panulirus versicolor, assembly GCA_032361705.1. Lineage (NCBI taxonomy): Eukaryota > Metazoa > Arthropoda > Malacostraca > Decapoda > Palinuridae > Panulirus > Panulirus versicolor. Next base: position 1,635 of record JAUUDZ010055389.1, on the reverse strand, counting down.
AGGTGGGAACATTTAGTTAGGAGCATTAGGTAGAAACAGTTGGTCAAAGTAGTGGGTAGGAACATTAGGCAGCAGCTTTAGGTAGAAGTACTCTGTAGGAGACTCTGCAACCACTGTGCTAGAGTTGCCCTCTGCCATTGGTCTGTTAAGGGTGAGGCTCTGGAAGCTAAGAAGCATCACTGGAGTTCATTAGTTATGGGGGCTCTTTTGCCCCCTTGAGGGAGTTCCAAGTGGGAACAGGCATCAGAGATATAAATAGATAGATAGTTAAATTCTCCTCACTTGTTCTTTTTATATGTCCAAATCATTTCAATACACCATCTTCAGTTCCCTCAACCATACTCTTCTTATCACACCCCTCTCTTAGCCTATCATTTCTTTCTTGATCAAACCTCCTCAAACATTTCATTTCCAAAACATTCACCCTCCTCCATAACATTCTGATCCAGAGCCCACACCTCTCATACACACAACACTGTCATGACTACAGTACCTTAATAGGTGCCCAACTTCATCCTCCCTGATACTGACATCTCTCTCTCCACATTCTTCAATCTTCCAGAACCTTCACCCCCCTCACCCACCCCATGAGACTTATAATCTCTTAGCTCACTCCCATATCCATGCCAAGTATCAAAAACACCTCATTTCCCCCAAGTTTTCTCCAAGTTCATCCTCTAAAATAACCTGTCTTTCTTTACTGCTAAACCTAATAACCTCACTTCTAATCACATTGACTATCTACTCTCTCCTTTCACATATTCTGCCAAACTCAGATACCAACTTCTTCAGTTTCTTATTGGATTCTGCCACCAGCACTTTCTCATCACCAAGCAATAAGTTGTGATTCATCCATGGCAGACTGCAGACCTGCCCCTTTCTCCAAGACCCTTGCATTCACCTCCTCATGACCTGATTCATAAACAAATCAAACAGCCATGGTGACATCACACACCCTTCCGCAGACCCATCTTTACCTAGAACCACTTGCCCACCCTCCTATCTTCCCACAAAAAATCTTTACTGCTCTCTGCAGCTTTCCCTTTGTACAATATATTCATATCACCTTCCATAGAGCATCTCTATCAACTGCATGCTTTCTCCAAATCCATAATTACCCATACAAATACTTCTTTTTTTTCTTGAGTATTTCTCTTACAGATTTTTTTGATCAGTTACCTATTCTGCCATTCCTGAAGCCACATTGTTCCTTCCCTTTCTGAAATTCTGTGCAATTTTCTAAGTACCTCTGTAATTTGAACTTTCACTTTTTCCCCCCACACCTTTATATAATGGCATTGTGCAGGTATTCTTCCAATCCTTAAGCATCATGTTATAAATCATAAAAATCCTAACCAACCAATCAACAACACAGTTACTTCCATTCTTGAGAAATTCAGTTGAAATTCCACCCACTCCTGCTGCCTTGGCATGCTTCAGCTTTGATTAGGATTTAACAATCTTCTCTCTTTTCACCAATAAGAGTTTTACCAAGGGAGTTTCAGGAAAGATAGGGGATAAGTGGGTCAGATTTTTGTGTTGATAAGTATCTAGCCAAAGGTTAGTAACTGTATGGAGCTTTTATTGATTTGGAGAAGGCGTGTTACAAGAGTTAAGTGGAATGCTTTATGGGAT
>JAUUDZ010055388.1:0-20937 GCA_032361705.1 Panulirus versicolor | reverse complement strand
AAAATAGAAAAATAAAAACAAATAAAATGGTGTGGCATCAACCAGAACAAAAGTCCCAGAGTGAATCTTTAAGTCTGACAATCCATGGATCGCACAAAACCCGATTAAAATGGTTTGGTGTTAACCAGAATAGTCCTGTAATGAAACTTTATGTTTAACGACCCATGGGCCCTCAAAATCCAATTAAAATGGTCTGGCATAAGCAAAAAAAAAAAAAAAGTCCCTCATTGAGACTAAGTTTGACAATATGTGAGCCCCCTAAGAAACATTTAAAAGGTCTGGCATTACCCAGAACAAAAGCCAAAGAGTGAAGCTTTTAATATGATGACACCTAGGCACCACAAAACCCGATTAAAATCGTTGGGTGTTAGCCAGAACAAAAGTTGCAACGGGAAGCATTATGTTTGATGACCCATGAGCCCCACAAGACCCAATCAAAATGATCTGGTGTTAGCCAGAACAAAAGTCCCAGAATGACCATTTGAGATTAATAACCAATCAGCCTAAAAAAATCCAATTCAAAATGGTCTGGCATTAGAGTGAACAAAAGTTGCAGAGGGAAGCATTATGTGTGATGACATATGGGCCCTCAAAACCAGATCAAAATAGTCTGGCGTTAGCCAGAAGAAAAGTTCCAGAGTGACACTGTAAGTCTGATGGCCCTCAGGCTCTGCAAAACCCCATCAAAATAGTCTTGCATTAGACATAAAAAAGCACCAAAGTAAGGCTAGAAAAATTTAGTGACCCGTGGGTCCCCCAAAAAACGATTAAAAGCTCTAGCATTACCCAAAACAAAAATGTCAGAAAGATGCTTTAAGCTTGATGACCCATGGACCTTGCAAAACCCAAATAAAATGGTCTAGTGTCAGCCAAAACAAAATTCCCAGAATGAACCTTTAAGTTTGACGACCCGTGAGACCCATAAAACCCAATCAAAATGGTCTGAAGTTAGCTACAACAAAAGTTGCAGAAGGAAGCATTATGTCTGATGATCCATAGGCCCTACAAAACTCAAGTAAAATGGTCTGGCATTAACCAACCAAAAGTCTCAGAGTAAAGCTTGTGAGCAAAGCTTTGAGTCTAACCACTCATGAATCCCACAAAACCTGATTAAAATGGTCTAGCATCAGCCAGAACTAAAGTTCCAGAGTAAAGCTTTATGTATGACAACCTCTGAGTCTTACAAAACCTAATTAAAATGGTCTGGTACTAGCCATAACAAAAGTTACAGAAGGAAGCATTAAGTCTGATGACCTGTAGGCCATACAAAACTTGATTAAAATGGCCTGGTGTTGACCATAACAAAGTCTCAGAGGAAAGCTTTAAGTATGACCACCTGTGAACCCCCCAAAAAAAAACAATTAAAATGGTCTGGCATTACCAAGAACTTAAGTCCCAAAGTGAAGCTTTAAGTCTGACAACCTCTGGCCCCACAAAACCCATTAAAATGGTCTAGCACTAGTCAGAAGAAAAGTCCCAGAGTAAAGCTTTGAATGTGACAAACTGTGGGCCATATAAAACCCAATCAAAATGGTCTGGTATTAGCCAGAACAAAACTAAAAGAGTGATGCTTTAAGTTCAATGACCCTTAGATCTCTCAAAACATTACTGAAAAGGTCTGGCATTACGCAGCGTAAAAGTACCAAAGCAAAACTTTAAAACTGATGACCCGTGTTTCCTAAAATACCTAATTAAAGGGTATTTGATGACCCTTGGGATATACAAAACCCATATAAAATGGTCTGAAGCTAGCCACAACAAAGTCACAGAAGGAATAAGTTTGATGACCCATAGGCCACACAAAACCTAATCAAAATGGTCCGGCATTAATCAAAACAAACATCTTTGAATAAAGCTTTGAGTTTGATGACACTTGGGCCCCATAAAATAAAATTAAAATTGTCTGGCATTAGCCACAACAAAAGTCGCAGAAGGAAGCATTAAGTTTGATGACCCTTGAGCCCTGGAAATCCAAATTAAAATAGTCTGGCATTAGCCAGAACCAAAGTCCCAGAGTGAAGCATTAAGTTTGATTACTTCTGGGCCCCACAAAACACGAATGAAATGGTCTGGCATTAGCCAAAATAAAAGTTCCATGGTGAAACTTTAAGTCTGACAACCCGTGGGCCCTGCCAAACCCTATTAAGATAATCCGGCATTAGCCAGAACAAAACTCCCATGGTGATGCTTTAAGTTTGATGACCCTTAAGCCCCTTAAAACCCCATTAAAATTGTCTGGCATTACCCAGAAGAAAAGTACCAAGGTAAAGCTTTAAATTTGACAAACCATGGTCCCAAAAAACCTGACTGAAAGGTCTGGCATTTAAGTTTGAAAACCCATGTACCCAACAAAACATGATTAAAATGGTCTGGCATCAGCCAAGAGAAAAGTTCCACAGTGATGCTTTAAGTTTGACGACCTGTGGGCCCCACAAAACTTGATTAAAATGGTCTGGGCCTTGTCGAACAAAAGTTTCACAAGACAAGATGTATACTGAGCAAAAGATGATGGAGGAGTCCCGAATGAAGTCAGGAGTGTAGTGTTGAGCTGTAATTGTATGAGTGCACTTAGTTCTTGAAGAAATGAAACAATTAATAAAAAGGAGAAAGAGTATTGCAGACAGGACAAAACTCTGATGAATTCTCCTAATCATAAGGAGACACAAATATGCAGTTATAGAAATAGACCAGTTTGAGAGAAAGCTATGCATTAGAGAACAAGGACGGAGAAGAAATCTTGGAGATCAGATCCTGATGCCACTCTGTGTCCAAAGCTTTAATATATTAAGGGTTACAACACTGGATTTCTTAGTTTATCAGAAAGGATGACCACACTATAGTAAGATAACTATCTGATCATCTTAATGGATCTCACAAGGTGAGATCCATTAAGATGATCAGATAGTTAATTATGAGATTCAAATTGTTAAAGGAAATAGGAGTTAAGAAATTTAAAGATTTTGGGAGAAGTCAAAGCAAGAGGATGATAATTGGAAAGTTAGATCAGTACCCCATATTTGGGACAGGCTGTCTCAATGCATAAAACTAAAAAAAAAATTCTGGCTTTAAGAAACAGTGAAGAACAGGAAGCATGGGCAGAAGTTTGGAAGCATAGTCTTTAAAACCCCAAGGAGAAATGTCACCTATTCCATATGCCTTGCATATGTCCAAAGAGAAGAGTGCTTTTTGGACTATCTGATGAGATTACAGGGAGGGGCACAGGATCAATTAGAGATGTAAGGGGATTTGGAAGTGCTGGAGAAGAAATAAATGTTGATTTGTCATCTAGAGAGACAGCTATACTGTAAGTGAAATAGAAAAGCAATGGAAAGATAGTATGACAGTTGCTGTTAGAGATAGATAATGCTTATATTGTCTTTCCAAATGTTTATTTCACTTTTACCATTATTACATATGTATAACTCCTGGAAACCCTTCTCCAAGGGTTCCTGAAGATTCAAAGCTGTGCTATAATAAGTAGGTGGGAATGGAAGGGGTAAGAAGTTCTCTGATGCAATTGTGCTCCAATGATACAACCTTACGGCACAACCCCAAGCTCATGGAGTTTGGGAACTCAATGTACTTTGGAACTGCAATCTTTTATACATAGCCAGACAAAAACAGTTCAACAATGGTGTTCGAAAGTTTCCCAGTAAAATAACTAGGGAAGTGCTTTTGCAATCAGCATACTGTCATATTGAGCACTGCCCTAAGTGTGGCAGGTGCCACATAATAAAGCTTTCCCTATATTCATAATTGGAAATAAAAAAATCAATACACTACTTTCTAAAGTTTGAAGTAATATCAAAGGCAATCAACAGTACATCTGCTAATTAGTCTGTTATCAATTCAAATTTAGTGTTCATTTCTTTTTGGGCCAATACAAAAGTATAGAAAATTTTGAAAGAATTAATCATTAACAAAATGTTGAATACATTACAGATAATATCAATATTTAGACTCACAAGTATATTCAATGGTGGTCATGCCCGTCTTTGCTTATGAATCTTCTTCACATGTTCAATAATCTAGGACCTGTCAATAAATCTTTCATTGTAATATTCAGGAAAAAAGGACACTCCAATCCTCAGTTTTAAAACAATTCCTTAACATCAATAAGCCTTACAAGCAGAACGACCCCTCTTTCTAAATAGAATAATTCAAATATATATAACATTGAGTAAGGACCCTCTGAAAGAGATGTTGGATGGGCCTTTGGCCTTACATCTGCTACTAAAATGAATGTTAGACAGTCATATCTCCCATTATTATTTCATTACAATGAATTCTTAAGGTAGATGTAAATAATAACCACACTAATTATTTGTGACATGACAGTAACATTACCTTAATCAGACCTCTTGAGAAAAAAAAAAACATTTAGCCTCAAAATATATATATACACATTTCATGTTAATAAAGAACCTACAAGAATAACATATGTACCCATGATAAACTTATGTTTTATAAATGTAAAACAAACAAAACTTACGTGATTTTCTTATTCACAGGCCCTAAATGGAATAAAATGATTATACTATTCACTGCCCACTTTTTTGAATTTGTTAACGATGAATTTTGGCCAAACATACATGCTGTAGCAGATATGTCAGTTTTTACTGAAATCTAAATTCTTATGTGCACTGCAGAAATACAAAGTTCACACAATCATACGTCGACAGCTGCTGTGAATATGAAAGTTATACACCTAATCAGCCATTCAATGGATATACTTACAATATTCAACACTGCAATTCCTTATACCTTTATATCCCTTACTAGTGTACCAGCTTCAATGAAATGTGTATTGACATAATATTCTACACCTGACATTTCTGAAATCCAGTAAACGGGCTAGGAGGTCTATCTCTTTTCCCCTTAGAGTTACAACTGATCAATTCACTGTAAAAGAAATTTACATCCTCATTTTATAACATGATACACTCAATTCTGGAGTGATATTCTGATGTCATATGAGCATAAAATGCAAAGGGCTGTCCTGTTAAACGAGTCAAAGCTCAGGTTTTTCTAATTCCATGTACGTATGTCTACATCAACTTTCACACATCATGAAATAAAATCAATGTCTTTGGTGTGTGTTCCACATCGGTAAAATTTCTTTTTAATCTACAAGCACATTTAAGACTGTAAATCCTGGTGAAAGTACAAAGCAGCACTTCTATATAAGCTGTAACTGCACACAGTGCCTTATGTAGTATTCCCTATGCTAGAGTTCTTATGTAATCTAGTTAATCTTATTCTAAGCTGATCAAATAATATCAAAATTAAAGAAAAACAGGAAGCTGCAAAATTTCATGTTTATCAGAAACTGAAGCAACATAAATGCAAGAAAGGCTGAAGAGTCAAGTTGAGCCAATCTAGTTTAAACTACAATATAGGACACTATTTAATGATAAAAAGTACATGGATAAGAAGGATGTACATTAGTGAGATTTCTATCTCTGCAGAGTGAAGAAACCTGAACAATACAAGATTACAGTATGACGAGTCTATGAGGGGTGATGAAAAGGCGCCAGGAATGGTATGGGACAATGAGTAAGCTCGATCAAATTCTCTTGAGCATAATGGATACTGGATGCAAGAAAACTGAAAAACAAATTAACAGAAATAATTAGATTAAACATGTCAAGGAATCTACTTAATAATTTCTCAAACGATTCTTCATAGTGTATAAAGTTATATCACCATATCCTAATAAGGAATCAACTTAAAATGACTCAGAGTAAAGGTGATTTATATGCACTGTATGAAATCACAAAAGAAAGAGAAATGTGTCAAATCATTATAATGGTATTTTCTGATTATCATGTGGACATTCATGAAAAATTATCTAAATGTCAATTCATGAAAGAAAAGCTGAGGATTTGCACAATATCTTGTTTAGTTGGTATCTTTACAATTGTAACTTTTACATTTTCCATTGGCTAGAATGACTAAGAGGAAAAATTCTCTGAATAAGACAAATTATGGTTGTAAAAGAATCATACCCGTTCATTAAATACAATCACTTAAAATGCTTCTTATTTCATTCAACTTCAATACATAAGAATGGCCAAAAAGAAAATTACACAGCCTTACATCAGAATTCTGAATCACTGGTTTCTCTTGCTGATGTCCTCTAAAAGATCATCAAGCATTATTGGTCCAAACTTTCCAGATCTGAACCCTCTGATAAATGTTGTTGCACTGTGCAAAAGATCTGGAACAACTTGAATGCCACTAAAGCTGCGATATTTTCTCAGCCAGTTGTTTCTGAAACAATATACGTTCCTTTAATGACCAATAAGACACCAGCCCCTAATTTGTTCCTCCTGTCAGTATTACACAGAACCTAACCTGGAAATACATATTCTGCAAGGGAATCTCTATTCTGAATATCTATTCAAGATACAAAGATACCAATCATATAATTTTTTCATGAAAAATTTCTACCTGAAAATAATTTTTGCTCACTAATGTGTGACTTCAATTTTGCTTTCAATCTATTAATGCCTACTAACAAGTTTAAATCAACTGTGGCATGTACATCTGAACTGTGGTGAGAAATCCTATCTACCAGGGCCTGGTCAGTAGTCTAAAGTAAACAAGCTTCTCCTCTTATTCCTTACATGATGGTTGTGTTACCTGATCCCTCACCCCTTAACCTAAGTGTAGAAGGGTAGGAAGTCCTGTCTAATAAGACAGTCAATGACCTGTGTCTAACTCGAATTATCCTATTCTGGAAAGGCCACATTCCCTGGCCCTCTTGTACCCCGATTTCCTGTGCCGTCTTTCTCCTGTATTAGCTTTCTTACTTACCCTCTATCAAACATATGTCTTGACATTTTTCTCTAAAGCTTTGCCATAATAGGCTTTTGCAGTTCTTTTCAGATGGAAGCTATCTCTAACATAAAGGCTTCTGTCATGATGTCACATTTTCTTCCTCTCCACACAGATTCAACTTGGCTTAAAGGATGCAAATCTATGTTGAATCTGATCAGTAAACCTAATATAACTAGTTTCTCATGACTCTCTCTGAGCTTACAAATAAAAGCCTTATACCTGCCTACAATTTCCTCTGATCTGCCTCAAATTACATCACCAATTCTCACCTGCACCTTGAAGCATTTGAGACAATGTCTTGATGTACTGATAGAATCTCTGACCAGAATGAAAATTCGTCCTTCACTGCACTACACCTATCTTAAACTAGTACATCTCTAGCCTGGCCTGCCTTTGGCTGACATGTCTTCCACACTAGGATCACCCTTTACTACATCCTCAACTACACCAAACCTATTTTAAGTCAGTAACTCTAAAACCTTCCCTAACTAAGGCTGACATGCCTCATAACATTCCATCCATAACAATGCTAAAGACTCACATTAATGTTAAATACCTTAATGCATTCCTATACCTTTTTCAAACTATTCAATTATACTATCATTCAACTTTTATGTATACTCTAATTTCATTAAAAAAGCATTTTACAGCATTCAAATGGTTTCTTACTTCATACCTAACTGCTGCTTTTCCCAGAAGATGCTGAATGTCATCAGTTGGTTCATCTAATCCAAGGTAGCTGACATAGGAATGATTTCCTTGGAAATTCAACCTGTAATAATACAAACAGAATAGGAAAGTTGTGACTGTAAATGAGAGCCACTACAACCAAACTTCTGAGTTTACCAGAACTGTAAAGTTCTATCAATCCATCTATATCTCTGATGCCAGTTCCAATTGGAACTCCCTCAAAGGGGAGGTCATGGCAACAGAGTCTCCAAAACTAGTGAATTCTAGTTCCGCTTCCTAGCCTTTAGTGCCTCACCCTTGACAGGCCACTGGGTGATGGCAAGTCTAGTGCAGCATATGCAGAGGCTCCCTCTTAATGTTCCTACTGGCTTCTTTTGCCTAATGCTCCTACCTACTACTTCTACCTAACGTTTCTTCCTAATGCTCCAGCCTAAATGTTCCTACCTACTACTTCTGTCAACTACTACAACCATTTTGCCAAAAGGAAAAGCTAGTGCATAGTGCATGTCACACAAAAATCTAGTCAAAAAGAATGAGCTATGTGAGTTAAGTGTTGTCAAGTGTTAAGTATGGTATGGAGGGACTGTATGCTTTTGAACAGAATGTCAGTAGTCCACGTGCAGGTGAGGGAGAAAGAAAAGACAGCTATCTGGGTCAGAAGAGTCTAACCTGACAACCACTGAAGTGATGGCTCACTAAGCAGTTGCCACTAACTATCTCAATACCCGGGCAGGCAGTACTGGTAATATACTGTACTTTCCTGGTCATTGGCTGCCTACCTCCTAACAGATAAGGAAATATTAAGCAAGCTGTTCACATCCTAAATAATGCCAAAACAAGGATATGCTTCTCATCACATTCAAAGAAGCATATAACAGCTAAAACAGAGGGTCCATAGGGCAAAAAAGACAGTACGTGAATTAAGAGAGCTAACTGGAGATGGATAGAAATACATATTAAATGCTCAGGGCCTCAAGATGAAGGAGGGTGAAAGAATTGCACTAGATAGAATAAATCGTGGGGATGTGATAAACAGGGAAAAAACATGGTGTCAATGGGCTGAACCAAGACATATGAAGCAGCCAAAGGAAGCCATGGAAATGTCTGTGGGACCAGGTTGGAGATGAGGACTGTGGTCTAAGTGCATTGCACATGACAGCCAGAGAATGGATGTGAGCAAATGAGGCCTTTCTTTGTCAAACAAGTATGAAAGAAAAAAGTTACAAAGAAAAGCTAAAAGTTTTACATCTGCCCACCTTGAAAGGAGTGAGGGGTGACCTGACCACAACCTTTGAAGCAAGGAGGGGTGACCTGATCACAACCTTTAAGTTTTTAAAATAAAGTGATGATGTTGACAGAAAGCAGTTCTTCAAGAGACATAGGAATAGGGCAACTAAAGGACATATAATGAAATTAAGCCAGAAACTTATGAAACGTGATGTAAAGAAGTACTTTTACATTATAAGGGAGAAGGATGAACAGAACAGAATGAGAGTGGTTATGGTTAAAGGATACAGCATACATAAACCTAAAAATTTTGTATGATAATAGAGAATGTTCAAGTGATGGGGCCTCATAAGTGTAAAACTGCAAAGTTTGGGACTGGTATCAAAAATACAGCATGAAATCATATGATGTGCGAAAAATATGAGAACAAATCGGGACATCGATGATGGGGAGCAAATGGGAAATTGGAGACAAGTAGTGTTGAGATGAGGAGATGGAGTGAGAATTCAGAAGGACTGTTGAAGGTGTTTAATAATAGGTGGCAGACTCAGAGAGGTATGCAGAATAAAAGTCATGAAGAAAAGTTTAGTGAAGAGAGAAGAGGTCGTGAAAGACTTGTGTATGATGAAATGTAGCAAGGCAGATGGAGTGGATGATACTGCAGTCAATTTCATTAGAAAGGGGGTGACTGTTCTTGGCCAGTGAGCTGGGATTTTCAGTGTGTACACTGGACAATGGTGAGGGCCTGAGGACTGGACGAATGCATGTATAATGCCACTGCATAAAGGTAACTGGAACAAAGGCGAGTGTTCAAACTACAGAGGTATAAATCTGATGAGTTTATCTGGTAAAGTGTATGGGAGAGACATGACTGAGAGGGTGAGGCCATGTACTCAGCATCAGATTGGGCCACAACAGTGTGGTTTCAGGAGTGGTAGAAGATGTGTGGATTGAGCATTTCCTTTATGGATGTGTGAGAAATACTTTGAGAAACAGAATGTGAAATTTAAGGATCTGAAGAAAACATATGATTGGGTTGAGAGAAATACCTTGTGGGGGTCTTACAAAGGAATGCTGCTAAAAGCATTAAGAAGTTTCTATCAAGAGTGTAAGGCATGTGTACAAGATATGGGGGATGAGAGTGAATGGTTCCAATTGAAGGTTGGTATCAGGCAGGGGTGTACGTGTGATGTCACCATCACCGTTCAATTTGTTTACTGATGGGATGATGAGGGAGGTAAATGCAAGGGTTTTGGATAAAGAAGCAAATATGCAGTCTGTAGGGAGTCAGGGGCCTGGAAAGTGAGTTAGTTGTTGTTTGCTGATAATACAGCATTGGTGACAGATTCAACTGAGAGACTGCAAAAGTTGTTGTCAGAGTTTGAGAGTGTGTGAGAGGAGAAGGTTAAGAAAAAATGTAAATAAAAGCAACATTATTAGGTTTAGCAGGACGGAGGGACAGGTTAATGACATGTGAGTCTGAATGGAGAAAACTTGGAGGAAATGAAGCGTTTCAGGTCCCTAGAAGTGGAAGTGGCAGTGAATGGAAACATGGAAGCAGAGGTGAATCATAAGGTCTGTGAGGGGGCAAAGCTTATGGGAGCAATGAGGAATGTTTGAAAAGAGAGGTTGCTATCTAGAAGGGTGAAAATGGGTATGTTTGAAGGTATAGTAGTCCCTAAGTTGTTGTATGGATGTGGGGCATGGACTAAAGATGATGTGAGAAGGAGGGTAGATGTATTGAAAATGAAATGTTCGAGGACATGTGGTGTGAGGAGGTTTGATCGAGTAAGCAATAAATTCATAAGAGAGAGGTGGTTATAAGAAGAGGGTGGTTGAGAAAGCTGAAGAAGTTGTACCAAAATGGTTTGAACATATGGAGAGAATGAATGAGGAGAGGTTGAGTAAGAGGATATGTATGTGTCAGAAGTAGAATGGACAAGGAAAATGAAGGAAGACCAAATTGGAGATGGAATGATGAAGTTAAAATGATTTTGAGCAAATACGACCTGAACATGAAGGAAGGTGGAAGGCATGTGCATGACAGAGTGAAGTGGAGCAATTTGGTACAAAGATGATATGCTGTCAATGGACTGGACCAAAGCATATGAAGTGGCCAGGGGAATCCATGGAAAGGTTTGTGGGGCCTGGTTGTGGATAGCGGATTGTAGTTTCATTGCATTATCCATGACAGATAAAGAACGGATGTGAGTGAATAAGACCTTTCTTTGTTCCTGGTACTACCTTGTTAATGCAGAAAATGGCTAACAAGTGTGAAAAAAGTTACATGGAAAAGAAGCCCATACCTATAAAGTTCAGGACTGATACCACAAATACAGCATAAAATTAAAAATAAAAGAAGACCATAACCTTTTTTGTCTGTATTCCTGGTGCTACCTCACTGAAGCAGGGGATAACAATGCTGTTTTCCTGTGGGGCAGGGTAGCGACAGGAAAGAATGAAGGCATGCAAGTATGAATATGTACATGTGTATGTATGTAGTGTCTGTGTATGTATATGTATGTATATGCTGATAAGTACATGTATGTATATGTGCATATGTGAGCATTTATGTACATATATGTGTATGTGAGTGGATGGGCCATTCTTCGTCTGTTTCCTGACGCTACCTCGCTGACGCGGGAAACAATGATTATGTATAAATAAATCTTTTTTCATATATGCACTCCATTTCTGACATGAGCAGGGTAGCAACAAAAATGCTAATAAAGCTATAGAGGGAAAATTCCTAACTTGGCTCCATGCTCTATTCGTTCTTTTGGAAAGTAGTATAGGAATGGAGAATTTCCAGCAACCCACTCCCACCCATCTTAATCACCTTCTATGACATGCAGGGAATATGTGGGCCGTCTTCTTTCTCCCCTATCCCCAGGGATATGACTTTATAAATAAAAAAAATAAGAAGGAAAGAAGGCCAGAACTATAAAGTTTAAGACTGGTATCATAAATACACACTTTAAAATAAAAGAAAGTGGACAATAAGAGATAAAGAGGAAAATGTGATAACAGAAAGAAAATACAGAGGGTATCCCATTCCTTTCTTTTTTAGTGACTGACATAGCATAGGCAAAACATATCCCAATCAAGGCTGTCTCAGGTGAAAGTAATTGACATGAAAAGAAAGCAGAAATTAACAGGGTTCTGCTGGTGTTTGTAGACCAGACTCTTAAAAGGATAAAATTTATATAAATTAAAAAAGACAAAAGGAGGTAGAGAGTTCCAAAGTTTAACTGTTTGAGAGAAGGAAGTACCATATAGGTCAATTCTCAAGAGGCCAGTCTCCACAGAGAAAATGAGAAGCAGCAACCACCTATATACATCACATTGAATGTTGGGATACATGCAGACAATTGAAGAAAACAGTGGGCAGAATAATACATGTAGAAAAGGGAAACAGCAGCAACATCATAGCATGCAGAAAGAGATGGTTGAAGAAAGGAGATGCCTGAAGAGTTAATGAGATGAAAAGTTTTTGATTCCAATCTGGTTAATAAAGAGGTACAGGAAGAGCTATTCCAGATGTGTAAGCAGTCCTCCAGACTAGGGTATAAAGTTCAATCATTACAATAAAATTGGGAAATGAACATCTGTAAAAAGCTCACGGATGAATTTGGTGTCAGCACTTCAACAATTTATGATCTCAAGAAACACAGAGAGAAAATTTTCTTATTTTTTCCACATAGTGATTTGCTCAAGTGAATAAGAGTAAAACTTTCACCAAGTAAATATCCAATATATGGATCAAATTTTATATGAGAGGTTTCGTTAGTGTATGTGTGAGGGTGAAGGGGTGGCTTTCTCAGAGCCAATGTTAAACTGGCAGGCCAAGTTGTTCCAAGATGAACTAGATACAGATACAATGTGTAAGAATTCTCAAGGATGGTTCACCAGATTTAACCCTTAAACCCTTAAGGTAAATACAGTATACCCTCAATTCAACAGATCCCAATATAATGGACTTCAGATTTTATGGACAAATAATATACTACAATAATCAATAGTAATCAAAAAAAAAATTAAAAATCTCAAATGCCACAATATGTGCATTTCATATCGTACTTCTTTTTGAAAACATGGGGTAGACTCAATTCGGTTCAGTCTGAGTATGCATGTCTCAAGCTATCGTGTGGTCAGGTTGTATAAAGAGTGTTCCTGTTATTTCAGAACTGTGACTTTATTCATTATATAAAGTTGCAATCCTTACAATTCAAAATAGCATCAAGTGATCGTAAGAGGTGCACTGAAAGCAGGTAGTCCACCCTCACTTTACTATAAAGAAGTATCCTTTCACAGGAGAGGGGTGTCATCATCTCTACCTCAGTCTGGCTCCTGCCTCCAAATGCCCAGCGAGCATTTCTATGCTGTCGGGTGCCCGCCACCTAACTATCGTACCACACACCAAACCATACACCCTCCCCATGTGATTTTGTTAACTAAATGTGACATTTTGTTACTTTCCACATATTTCCTGCATGTCACAGAAGGCAACTAAAAGGAGAGGGAACAGGGGGCTGGAAATCCTCCCCTCCAATTTTTATTTTCCAAAAGAAGGAAAAGAGAAGGGGGGCCAAGTGAGGACATTCCCTCTAAGGCTCAGTCCTCTGTCTTAACACTACCTTGGTAATGCAGGAAATGGTGAATAAGTATGAAAAAAATAAACAAAAACAAAACTAAAAACAAGAAAACAACAAAAAAGAGAATGAAATTGAACTTTGACAAGCCAAAAATCACTGCTCAACAACAATATACTTCCTCTACATGCAAGCAGAATAAAAATGACATAAATTAGTGTGTTCACTCTTCATGGAAGCAACCACAGACATGATCTTGCAAGTTTGCGGGGCAGTGTCTCACATGGTGAGAGCACCGTGACCTGAGGCTGGGTGTCGCCACAACTAGGGGATGAAGCCACTGCTGGTGACCCTTGACCCATGGGTGTCATGGGGATTGGCATAGGTGACATCAGTTTCGCAAAGACAGGAAGCCACTGCTGTCCAGCTTCACTGAGTATTGTCTCAGCTCCTTCACTTCCACTACCATGCCTGACTTGTCCTACACCTTCGAATAGATGTCCTGCACGCAGACAGCTGGGGCAGTGTAACGGCGTCATCTGCTGGGCCGCCCTGCACAAGAGCCTGGCTCTCTGCTATGGCCCGCTCCGTTTCGCAAAGCAGATCTCTATCACCAGTTTATTAAATACTGTTGCTGGGGCACCAGGACACAATTTTGCAACTGTCTTCCTGCTGCCAGCTGCACAGATGACTTATTCCCCTATCTTAAGGGGGTGTTGAGATATCAGAGCATAGCCTTGGTCACTTTGCTGTTGTGCAGGCTACCTTCAATACTTGTGTTGCCCCTCAACACCTGTTTGGCTGCCTTTACAGCTGCTTCAGCACATCTCTTGGACTTGGAAAAGTGGGCTGCGAAGATGCAGGCCATGATTCCCCATTTTTTGCAGAAAGCTCCCATCTCCTCGCTGTCTAGACTGGTTCCGTGTCCGAGACAATTTCCTTTGGTGCACCCCATCTCCTGAAGAAGGTGAGCAGCCTTGTAATAACCTGGAATTTTCCCATGTAGGTTCGATTTCAACCCACTGTGCCATGTAAGAAGTGCAGGAGAGGGATGTCATCACCTCTCTCTCAGTCTAACTCCTGCCTCCAACTGTGCGGTGAGTGTTCCCATGCTGCCAGGTGCCTGCTGCCCAACTATCCTACCACACTAAACCCTACAATGATAAAGGTGTTAAAAGAAAGAGTGAACTTAAATGTGGCACAGAAATAAGTTACATTTGATTTAACGGACTTTTGGCATTAACTTACACCCCTTCCCCTTATAGTCTATTAAATTGAAGGTTTTCTATAATTATTATTTCATGCATTGCAAGAAAACCTACTAGAAAGACATGCATAGAAAAAATTTGTGGAAAATGCAATTTACCTTATCATTCACATATCAAAACTTGAATGTTCTGAACGAAATCTGATCATGAAATGTTAATGATACAAGACAATGCCAACACCAATTCATTTCCTTGATCTTTCTGAATATGCTAACTACAGTTCCAACCATCACCTGGATCTTCATCTTCAGCAACCCTTCAATTCATAGTAAAATCTAAGGTAAGAACTATTCAAAATTATTTCACAATACGCTAATGTTCATGCTAGTCATCATCTCTGGAACATAATCCTGTTTTCCCATACATCATCAATCAATAAAACACGTTTTCGTATAACAAGCTATTTTCTACAAATGTAACTACCATGTCAAAAACAATGGGCTGTAATAATTTTTTCTTTTTATACTTGACTGCATTTTCCTGCATTAGTGAGGTAGTACCAGGAAAAGATAAAGAAAGGCTGCATCCACTTCCAAGCTGTTGTCATATGTATTATATAACGGTATATAAACATGGTCTCACTTCATAAATCAATTAAGCATGTAAATAGATATAATGAGAAGCCATTTCATAAATGATGAAATCCTTGTCTCACATTAAAACTCACTAAGATGTACAAATGTTAGAGACTGGATGTTTGTAAACTGGATAAGGAAATGTAACCAAGAAGACAGCCCCTTACTTTAATAAAATTTGGCAGATAACAATTCTGTTTATCCATGTTTCTCTGTTCATTTCTCTCTCTGACTTCTGTCAGCCTGTCTCTCTTTCTGCTTGTCTAGTAACTGCTTATTCTCACCTAATGGTGAAGTGCACAGAGGGAGTTCTGCATTCATTCATTCTGCCTCTTGGACTTTGAGAGAGAATTGTGTAATGCACAATTCTTCAAATATTTCATGAAAATAGCAACTGCTGGTGCCATTTTTTGAGAAGTACTAAATAAAACAAAAAACGAAAATCCTAGAATTCAGGAAAGCTTGAATCCTGAGCAATCTGAAATTGCAAAAGTGCACCTGCAGCTTGTTATTCTCATTTAAATTTTCATCAATTCTAATTTCCCCCCAAAAAAATCCTTATTTCTTCCCCTATCTTACTGTATCATCTTACCTATACAAAAGGTAATCAGCAATCATGTCTTCCCCTACTAGATGATCTTTGATGGTGGCAACTAACGCTAGCTTGAGTCCTATCTCTGTATTCCCGATCTTTGGTGCCATCACACCAGGAGTGTCTAACAAATAAACTTTAGGGTGTTCACAAACCTGAAAGAAGAGGAAACTTTTATCTTAAAATGTCATCAAAAATGTAGCAAAAAAAAAAAAAAAATTCACTTACATCTTTTGAATGTGAAAAATAATCAAATTTGAACATCTTTCCATGACATGGACACTTCTACAATAATCTTTGCCCTAACTCAACTCAGAGAATAAAAAAATTAACTTAATATACAGCAAAAGATCATGTGTAAGATGAAAATTTCAGCATTGTATGTCCCCTTAGTAAACTATGTTGAAAGCATTCTGTACATTAGACAACAAAAAATATTACTATTGAATGATAAACTATGATTCAGTTCTAAATATAATCAAAATCTGATACCGATGCCCACTATATTATATAGTTTTGAGGATCATGCAGAAACCATTTTCCACTAAAAAAATTTGGTGGTCCGTCCATGCAGAATCTCATTCACTCATTGCCCTTACAGCAAATTTCAAAATCCTTTTATTTTTGCCTCTTTACATGCACACATCTCACTTTTCCTTCCATTCATTGTTGATATATTACAAAAATGACTTCTTGTCCATCATCCATTCACAAGTTCATATAACTTAAGTATAATATCCTTTACTAACATTTCTCCTTTCTCATCTCCTTTTCCATCAAGAAAATTTTTCCTCACTTTCTATTCTTCATCCACAACAGCCTGTAAAATCATGGGTATTGAAAATTGAAAAAAACTCATGTCTCTAAGATGGTGTCCTGAGCATGAGAGATTTTAAAGGATGCTATCTAGGAAAACCAAGGTAAGGACCTTATTATCCTGTCTTCCTGGTGAGAAAACAATGGTTTCCTGCCTGTTGCTAACTACCCAACAAGGAAGCAGCAGCCTGCTCATTTCTGGCCCACCTTCGGAGAATAAGAGACCACCGTGGAGATGACATCATTGACCTACTTACTTCTGGTTGCCTAACAGCTCAGAGTTTGCAGATTGTGAATAAAGTCTTAGGAAAATGAATGAGGGTACAGTTCATAAGAGAAAGAGAAAAGATGGGTAATGGGCAGTACTTCCAGGAAGTAATACAAATGACTGGGTGATGCACAAGAGAAATTGACAGGAGGTCGAGGAAGGTGCAGAGGCTGAATAAGAGGGCAAATGAGAAGTGGAGCACAAGCTCTCCCCTACTTACAACTTATGCAATTTATGACCATCCATACATATGACTGAAAGAAATATATAAATTAGAAAATAAAAATGAAATATGAACTACAGAATCTTGAATAAAAAGTAAAATGAAACTAAAGAATAATCTAATAAAGCTGGTGAACAAAAAATGAGACAATCATGATAGAAATTGAATAGGATAAATGAATGTTGTACAGGTACGCGAATTCTATATGCCATGCTGACATACGTCTGCCTTCTGCCCATTTCGAGATCCGACCGGTTGGTCAGAACAGAACTCGGACATATGTTGGGAGGGGGTGTATCAGCAAACTTAAGGGAGAATAAGATATTTTGGAAGATGGATAACAGTGTGCAAAAAAAAGTGAACAAATGGGAGCATCAGTGGAGGAGGTAAATGACATAGTAGCAACAGGCAGTGATAAGGTAAAGAACTGAATTAAGTCTCTTAAAGGATTGTTTAATGTATTTGATGATAGGGAGGCAGATGTAGGTTGTTTTGGTTGGGGAGGTATGCAGAGTTAGAGTCATGGTAAGTGGATTGGTGAAGAGAGACAAGGTGGGGAAAGCCTTATGTAAGATGAAATGTGGCAAGGTTGCATGAGTGGATGGTACTGCAGTTAAATTTCTCAAGAAAGGGAGACTTGAGTGAGTGTTGTTGATTGGTTATATAGGATTTTCAATGCAGGTATGGAACAAGGTGAGGTGTCTGAGGATAGGCAAAATGCCTGTATAGTGCCACTGTACAAAGGCAAGGGGGACACAGCAGAGTATTTAAATTACTGAGGTATAGGTTTGTTGAGTGTGCCTGGAAGGTTGTATGGGAGAGTGGTGACTGAGAAGGTAGTAGTATGCACTGGACATTATATTGGGGAGGAACAACATGGTGTCTGGAGTGACAGAGGATGTATGGATCGTCTTTACATTAAAGAATGTGCGTGGGAACAGAGAAACAGGATTTGTCTGTTGCATTTATGGATCTGGAGAGAACATGTGACAGGTGATAGAGAAGATTTCTAGTAGATGTTACAAATACATGGTGTGGGATGGAAGCTTTTACAGGCAGAGGAGTTTTTATCAAGAGAATGAGGCATGTGAACAACTAAGTACAGAGAAGGTTGAGTGGCTCCAGGTGAAGGTGGGTCTGCAGGAGGGGTGTGATGTCACCACGACTGCTTAATCTGTTTATGAACGGAGTTGTGATGGAGATAAATGCAAGGATCTTGGAGAGATGGGCAGGTATTCAGTTTGTTAAAAAAAAAAAAAAGGGAGGCAGGGGACAGGAAGTGAGTAAGTTGCTGTTGTTTGCTTATGACAATACTGAAGGCAGATTCAAGTGAGAAACAGCAGAAGTCGGTGTCAGAGTTTGAAAATTGTGTGACATGAAAAAGATGAGAATAAATGTGAATAAAAGCAAGGTTATTAGATTTAGCAATGCTGAGAAAGAGATTAGTTGGGAAATGACTTTAAAGGAGAAAGTTTGGTGCTTTAGATACCTGGGAGTGAACATTGCAGCAAATGGAACTGTAAAAGTGGAAGTTAGTCATAAGATGGGTGAGGGGGGTGAAGGTTTTGGGAGCATCGAGGAGTGTGTGGAAAGAAAGGTCGCTAACTGGGAGAGCAAAAATGAATATGTTTAAAGATAAAGTAGTCCTTAGCCTATGCAAGGCATAGGCTAAGGATGTAAATGCATACAGAGGGTGCATGGTTTGAAAATGAAATGTTTAAGAACAATGTGTGGTGTGAGGGCGGGCTGACTAAGTAATGACAGAGTAAGATACAGATATGGTAATAAGATGTGGTAATGAGAAGAATATGGTTAAGAAAGCTGAGGAGGGTGTGCCAAGAAAGGTTTGAACATAGAAAGAAAATGAGAAGAGAGGCTGACAAAGAGGATATATGCATCAGATGTGGAGGGGACAAGAGGGTGGAACTGGATATGGAAGGATGGAATGAAAAAAATTTGAGTGCCTGGGGGCTTAAACGTGCAATAGAGTGAAAAGCATGCCCGAGGTAGAGTAATGGGACAATCTAGTATACAGAGGTGATATGCTGTCAATGGACTGAACCAAGGCATGTGAAGCTGCGAGGGGAAACGATAGGAATATATGTGCAGCCCGGTTGTGCAAAGGTGGCAGCGGTTTCGGTGCATTACACAAGATAGCTAGAGAATGAATGTGAGCACATGAAGCTTATTTAATGGTTCCTGGTGCTACCTCATTAACTAGAGAAATGGCAAACAAGAATGAAAGAAATAAAAAATATAATTTCACATATCTAATCATATTTTTCATACTTGATCAACATTTCCTGTGTTAATGAGGTAGCTAGGAAAAGATGAAGAATGGCTGCATCCACTCACATCCATTCTCTAGGTGTCATGTGCAATGTAATGAAACCATAGTTCCCTGTCCGTATCTAGGTCCCACAGACCTTCCCATGGTTTATCCTTGATGCTTCATACACCCTGGTTCAGTCATCTGACAGCACATCAACCCCTGTATACCACATCATTCAAATTAACTCTATCCTATGCATGCCTTTCATCCTCCTGCACGTTCAGGCCCAAATCACTCATTATCTTTTCCACTCCATCCTTCCATCTCCAACTTGGTCTCCTGGTTCTCCTTTTTCCAGCCACTTCTGACATATATACTCTTTGTCAACCTTCTCTCACAACCCTATCTATAGCCCATGCCTCACAACTGATAGTTCTTTCTGGTCTTTAGTTACAAGCATCTCTAACAACTTCTGTCACTATCTTATGGTATTATAGCTGTCTCTTCTGCAGACAAAGCAACTCTCTTTGCTTCTCGTTTCTCCTCAGCTCCAATTTGGATGACTCGAACATTCCTTCATCCCCTAATGTTCTTCTTACTAATCTTATGCCCCTTCCTATAATTGCTCTTTGGATTTTCCAGAAAAAGCCTCTCTCTGGACACAAATAAAGCTTATGGTCCTGATGGCATCCAACCCCATGCACTGAAAGAGTGTGCCTTTGAACTTGCACCTGTGCTTACTTGTCCATTCCATTTCTGTTTAAAAAACCAAAACTTTTCCTTCTCCTTGGAAGTAAGCATTGATTCATCCCATCCCCAAGGAGGATGACATTTCTGGCCCCTCTAACTATCATCCTATTGCTTTGACATCTATCATTTCCAAGGTATTTGAATCCCTCCTCAACTCCCATATCCTTTGACAACTCAAAACTCATAGTCTTCTCTCTGATCACCAGTAAGGCTTCTGTGAGACAAGATCCACTGTGATATTCTTTACTATCTTACTAATGTCTAGTCATCATCTCTGAAACATTCTGAAACACCCAAAGCTTTTGACAGGATGTGGCATCAGGGTTTCTTTTTTAAGCTCCCCTCTTCTGGTTTCCCTCCCTCCCTTTGCTCCTTCATATCTAGCTTCCACTCCAGCCAATCTATCTCTGTGGTTGTTGATGGATCAGCCTCTCTCCTTTCTCCATCAACAGTGGTGTCCCTCAGGGTTCTGCCTTGTCCCCTACACTTTCTCTCCTTTTTTTCAACCATTTCCTCTCCTCCACAATCAAATGCACTCATATGCTGATACCTCAACACTGCATTCATCCATATAATTCAATTCTGCTCCACCTCTTCTCACTCGACCACATCCTTCAATTCTGCTCCTTCTTCTCTCACTTGATCTCCATCTTGTCTTGACACAGTTTCCTCAATTAACTCAGACTTGGACAGATATCTCAGTGGGGTAGATAAAATCTTGTGAAGTTTAAAGCCTCCAAGCCCCTATTTCTACCCATATCTTCCAAAACTTCTCAAAACTCTTGTCTCTTCGTTGACAGTTCTGTAATTCCAACTCTTGC
>JAUUDZ010055355.1:0-10389 GCA_032361705.1 Panulirus versicolor | reverse complement strand
CCCGTTGTCGTCCAGACGCTAGTGATAAAATTATTGTAAACCTAAAGGCGATGCGCAGCAGACGCTTGCGCCATCTGTCGCCGGGGCGAGCGTATTAGTGCGTTCGTATGCGTGGTGCTCGAAAGTCTCGAATCGCCTGGCTTATAATTGGGCGGCTCTTTTTTTTTTCGAAGTCTGGTTGGCGACTCAAGGTAGTTAGTTAGTTGGAAGCCAGTGTTTGTGTGTACTGGTGACCGTGGCCGGTGGGTGGACGGACGGACACCCCAGACGTTTGGGTATGGCAGGTAAGAAGCCATCGACACAGGCTTTGCTCTCTGTCTTGCGGACGAAAATAAACTTTTACCATGGAAGTCGTGTAAAAGAAAAAAGAGAATTATATGTGAAATGTCAAGGTATGGATAGTTGGCATACTAGCTGACATTGTGGTCGATGCGTTCGATCGAGTTTCTAAGCTAGTTGAGGACTTTGTAAAAGGAGAAAGTTGAATCAATCTACATGTTAAGAATAGTCATCATTTCACGTGTAATATGTATCTAGCATTGAGAAAATGTCTCGATTATGATGACCAGTCGAGGAGAATCTGTATTAACGGTCAATATCGAGATAGTTGGCGTGGCGAGTTGGCGATTATGTATTAAAAGTTTCAATGATAAACAAGGCCACTTTGAACGTATACTGTGATGATGAAAGATAATGTATATGATAAGCTCTTATGCAGGTAAGGAAGTATCTAAAGTTAGAATCTATCCAACTGGCACGTAGGAAGATAATGATTAAAGAAGAAGAAAAAAGATAAAAGCATAAACTGAGGTGGCAAATGTAACGTTCTCATTCAGCTGGCTGCCGGTGCAGCGTCATAATAATGCTATAATCATACTTGATGGTCCACACCAGTTTACTTGCCCAGTTTTTGCTGACTGACTGACGTAATGGGCTGCAGTAACTATTAGCTGCCTTACTCGCCACCAACATTCATAGCCTATGTCGGTCGACCCTAGCTTTTGTTAAAGCAATTGACTTTGGCAGACTCGTAATTTTTTTTTTTTAGATGATTAACGCTATTGACTCCGAAAGTATGTTACTCAATTAGTAAGGCCGGGAGGGTACGATGGTACGACTCGATCACGACCGTATGACTCCTGAGCACGATAGTACGACCCTGGAATATAAATGGCTCGTTCTTTCTCGTGATCAGTTAAAAATCAACTCTTGCCATGAGACGCAGATCCCGTGACCAACGATTATTTCGTAGTCTTTAAAAAATGTTTCATTATATATATATATATATATATAGGGTTTTCGACCTGTAGTGTCTCTTCTGAATCACGTTGACCATGTTTACATGAGCAGAGTTTGATCCCGTAGCCACATTCGTGACCGTGCGTATATACCCGTCTTGATACGTCGTTAAATCACGAGTTATTTTAAACGAGAGGTGGTGATGAGGCTCAAGGTCGTTCTTAAGGTCAGACATGAGTTGAACAGCGACTCGATTAGCTCCGAAGTTGAATTATGTTCGTGTTCTTTTTGATCTGTTTTATGTTGGATCAGATGTGTTAGAGCATTAGGTGTTGTTTATCTTGCTGGTATAGACATTCTAGTCACCTTTTGTGTGTGTGTGTGTGTGTGTGTGTGGAGCCACATTAAGGGGTTTCTCCTTCCGTGGTTGACTTTAGCAAGCGAATTACTTTTCCCGGTTGCCCATGGCGGATTCGGATTGACTAGTGGAACGAGAGAGTTCAGTGAAGGAAGGTATGATTGATGTGATTGGTTCGATGTACCACGGCATGTTAGCTAATGTTAACTCTAAGTGATTTTTTACCTCTCAGGTAAATGATGCATTTTATCTCGGCTCAACTTGTGTATTCGGGGCAACATGGCATATTGTTGTGTATTCGGGGCAATATGGCATATTGTTGTGTATTCGGGGCAACATGGCATACTTGTGTATTCGGGGGCAATATGGCATCAGCCCTGTGTGTGTGTGTGTGTCTTTCGGTGTATAGACATTATTATTGTCACCACGATAACTCGAGAACTATACATGATAGGAACTTTATTCTCGCACCATAGGTTCCCCATGTCGAGATGAATTAATTTTGGGCTACTTAAGTGTATATAGTTGGATATTTTTTTTTAGGTACTATTACTTAAGTGTTGAAAGGTGGGGAAGTTTAAATTTACTATATAGGTGTATTTGATGATGACAAATATCATCGTATAACCTTTTTTGCACGTTACTTTTTATTAACTTTTGTTGGGACATTAGGCTACGCAAGTACTTCTTTAGACCAGTGTAGGTCATGTGAGGTCAGGTGTGAGAGAGGCCGAAATGTACCATACATGATGGGCAGCAGGTTAGATAATGATTGTATGGTGACTGTATGTATAGTTCGGTTGTGGTTGTTAAGCAAAAATGATTGACCCTATGACCACAACGGTACGACCTCGGTTATGATTGCATGATCTTTGAATTGGACCTGAAAGTGAGTCACCAGACAGATAAAATTGGTGGAGTTGAACAGTGGAACAGTTTGATTGTAATGAAGTTGCAGGAGTGGGCAGGCGAGGGTATAACTGGTTGCCATGAAGACGACACCTCGTATGTTCAAAATAATGCCACTCAGCATTCCTTCTCTCGTAGTCTTCCTTTTTCTCTCGCACTCTCTTTTCATTTGAGATAGTTATGACTGGAGGCATGATTCGTTTTTAGTGCCATATGGAGGGTAGTGGATGGAGGGATCTAGAGACATGTATGCCGATTGGGTGATAGGAACAGCTCGGTGGAATGAAAAACTAGTTCAAATGATGCGTAGAAATAGATGAAATTTAGAAGGGACTTCTAGGAATGGCTGTACCTAAACCAGACCTGACAAAGCAGCTGAGAAAAAGAAATAGATAAATAAAAGGTCTTTTAAACAGAGGAATAACAGATGAATATGGATTATTGAACTGATTATTATCGTGGAAAAGGTAAGCAAGTGTAGGATAGATGAGGTGAATGGTTGAGGATGTGTCAGACGAGGCTGAAGGAATAAATGTTGATGCCAGGATGGAGTACTGGAGGTGGCAGGGATTTTGAAGCAAAGGAAGAGTGCAGGCAAGACATGGGTATTGATGTAGATGTTGTAGGGCAGAATAGATTGTCTATAGAAAATGAGAGATGGATTTGGATAGGGGGTGGAGGGGGAAGTTCACGTTTCTGGATTACTTAATGAGGATGAGGTGGTACATAGTGGGAGGCAGAGGCTTGGGGAAAAGTTTGTTTTGATTTACACCCTGGAGAGCATCCCTCCTGGTGGGGTGGGTAAGGGAGACCGACTCCCTGTTTCCATAGCAGGGCCAAGCCCGGGACCCGCCAGGCGACCCTCGGTGTGATAAATCAAGCTTTCCACTTAGTGGGAGTTAGAGAGGTGGTTTGTATAGGGGAATAATGAGGAGGCCTACGGAGTCATACGGAGGGGGAGGTGAACAGTAAGATAATACCCTGAGCGGGATGGTACGACACTTGAACACGATGGCACGACCCATGAGCAAGACATTGTGCTTTTTTGGATTTGTATGCTCTGCCTTTGGCCTGATCCCATGATCAGGGGTCACATACACCTGCATAGGAAATGGACATGTGCCAGATGGCTGGTGGGAAGAGGTGTGTGTGTGTGTGTGTGTGTGTGTGTGTGTGCGTGTGTGTGTGGAGCACATTTTCTTTTTCCTTCTGCAGATAAAGGGGTAAGCTCTTAGGAAAGAAGTGAGCGTGTTATGTACAGAAATGTAAACTTTGAACGTGTTCGCCCTGTACGAATGGATACATAAGCGATATCTCCTCTGAGAAAGGAGACATATTAATCTGGTCGCAGTTTCAGTATGATTTATTTCTGTAACATGTTATTCTAAATGCATCCCAGGGCTTTGTATTATATACAGCTAAAGTAATCACAGTATTTGTAACTTGGACACAGTAACTCCAAGCATACAGCATTTGCTTACGTGTCACTTTAGACATATGATCAGCATGTATTTACAGCCACATCGTATTTAACAAAAACTAACAGATTTATTGTTCGCTACCTCAGTGAAAATAGATTATTATATTGTTACCATAATAACTTGTTTGGTAGACGTGTAGTTGTTTTGTTGAGTGTCTGCTTTCCATGTTCTAATTTTTAGAAGAGAGTTTAAGTCCTTAGCAACGATTGACGAGATGCCGCTTTCCCCTGCCACCTGTATGTGTGTTATTGACACAGTCTGGCGACTGGGTAATGTTGGAGTGCATTGTGGGAGTTGTGGTAGAGGAGCGGGCGCCGTGAAGCCCATCGCTGGAGTCTTCAGGCAGCGATAGTCTTGTTCGCTGGTCGCTTTACTCGTCAACGACTTAAGACGTCCAGGTGGTTGAACTCCCTCGACCGGAGTTTTATGTTACGACTCTTGAGCACGACGGTACTAACCCCCTGCTTATGATGGCCTGGCATTTTACGGGTCAGGTCAAAAATGCCAGGCCATGATACTGAGGTGGATCGTGCCGTCGTGCTCTGGGGTCGTAACGTAGTGTTCTAGGATCGTTCCTTGTGATGGAGGGTCATGGGTCACGGCCTTATACTCAACCCGTGAGGAGGAGCATCATCATCATCAACACAGTATTGGAAAAACACTCTTCTGTGGAAACTGGAATTAGCCTAACTTAAACCACGGGCGGTCGCAACGCACAGACATACAAACATTTTTCGTGGCTCCATCAGCTGCCGAAGGATCGGTACTGGAGGAGCACATCATATTCAAGTTAAGACTTTTCGTTTTCTGTATTTCCAAGTCCAGCAGCTTTCACAGGGGTGAGATGATCCTCCTGTCACCTTCCTCTAAGGGAAGGTACACACACACACACCGCGCGCGGGCCATCGACCTCACGAAACTTGTTCGGAGTTTTGAAACCCCTCAGCTGTGGATGTCGAACTCGTGTCGTCGTGTTTGCGAGACGAGTGAGCTTATAAACACTCTGCGTCTAACCTTACTGTCTGGTTGATTGAATAGTAAGTGTAGAACCAGCAGCAGCAGCAGCAGCAGCTTGTTATCCCTCAAAAGTAAAGCGATAACTTACAAAAACGAAAGCGTTTTCCAATATGCTTCGAGGCCTTTCCCCAGTTTTGTCGGAGGTTTATACCGTGTAAACTGCTTCTCGTAGCCATTCACAAAGATCAGAATCGTGTCTTAAAGGTAACCAACGGCTGGCCTAGAAGAAGACTTTAAATTAATAACGATAATGATAATAATAATAATAATAATAATAATAATAATAATGATAATAATAATAGTTTTTTAAGCGTAAACGATGTTAATAACGTCTCCTTTGGAGATTTTTATCGCGAAATTAATGCTAGTGGGAGAGCAAGCGATCCCGTCAACATACTGAATGATATATTCTTGGGAGTGATATGTGTGAAGATCTTAGTTTCTCCCTGAGGAGTGGTGTTTTGTTGGCTGTGGAAGGCTAGCTCATATGAACCTGGGGTACGTCGTGACGGTTCACTCGTAATGGCAAGTGGATGGCGAGTGTCGTGAGTTTACTGCCCACGGTTGTGTACATTGATAGAGTTTGGGGGAAGCGTTTGACCGTTGGCAACAGGAGGCAACAGACGAACGGAACTGAATGGCTTCCGGTTAAGCCAGAGTTACTCCTGAGTGAAAGAAACGTAATGCAATCCCAGTGTACTGTCCGTTGAATGAGGAAAGAACTGTGGAAGTTTCGAATGGATTTAGACATTTAGGACCGATGGTTGTTTAAAGGATGGTAGTGGTGAGGGAGAGGCTGATCCCGAGTGGGAGGGAGTGCAAGAGTTAGAGGGAAGGGTTGACATTAGCGTCCTTCTTAATGACACTGTTAATGGAGAGTGTGGCTGCTTTGGGAAGGGATTTTTACCAAGTGGTTCCAGGTCGACACTGTGGATGTTGACCTCTGGAGCACGACCCTCGGGTATGATGACTTGGCCATTGACCTAATCCTTTAGGGCCAGGTTAAAAGCTAGACGACCATCTAACCCCAAGGAACGTAACCGTTATTCATAGGGGTTCAACTGGTAAAGTTTGTAAAACAAAGAATGAGAGAAGTAAAGACTAAATGACCTTCAGAATATGTGTATTGGTAGATAGCGGAAGAATAATGAAGTAGAAGCATGTATGGAAAAGTTGTCGTATATAAAGCAGCCAGGATTGAAATGTCTGTAGATGGTAGACATGATGGATGGCGAGTAGCAATAAACATTGTCGAAAGGATGGAGGAGATTTGGGACGGATCGTGAAGCAGATGGATTGGCCTGGTGGACGGGCTGCTGTCTCAAGGTATGTGGTTGGCGCCATCCGAGGCGAAGGTCAGGTGGGGGTGAGAAAGGTATTGCCAGTGACGCTGTAATGGGATACCAGAGGACTAGTTTTTTCTAAAAGATGCATATGGCTTGGAGTGTCGCCTGACTTTCTACTTACAGCCTTATTCACTCTGCGGTATTGTATATGTCTTATAATTGAATCTTGTGCTTCTGTTTCAGCCGTTATGCATCATAGGATAGACATTCATTGGGCTGATAAACCTTATTTTGGTGTATTTGTTGGCTTCACACTGCTGAAGTAGGCGAGCTGGTGTTGAGCGTGGGTGTTGCGTCGTGTGGAGGAGCGCCGGCTGCTGCTGCCATCTAGCGACGGATGGGTACGCTACTTGCTGGAGTCCGATTGGTGGAGGCCCTGCTGGTGTCTCTTCCTCTTGAAACCGTAGCTAGAGTACCTCGAAGTAACCCGTAGACAGACTACGACGAATTCATCCCTTAAGCACGTCGGTTTCAGTAATTGAACTGGAGTGAAATTTTTCATACTGAAGTGTATTTTTTTCTCTCTCCAATTGTGTTGCTCGTTCTTTACGTAATACCTCGTTAGCGTTATATGTATATTGACTACGACGGCATGACTTTTGAGCACGACAGTACAACCCCCTTGAACACGACGGAACTACATCTTGAACACACGATGATGCGACCCCCCCATGAGCACAACTGTACGACATCTTGAAGACAACGTTACGATCCCCATAAGTCCGACGCGACGGTACGATCCCTTGAGCACGAAGGTACGACCCTTGGCTGTCGCATTGTGTCGTGTTGAAGGATTTCTTCATCGTCCTCAAGGACGCACGGCTACGACTCAAAATATAGGATCAGTTCCTGTCCGACACAACAAGGCGACTACGTCGTAGTTGTAACGACGGGGATAAGGTGACGTTAGACATGAGCGGAGCGACTGGCGACGTAGTGGTGGTCATGTCGCAGTGCATACGAGTAAGGAGGTCAATGTCAGGTGGTTATATTACGCAGTTGAGATTTTCAGGTTATGCCGTAGACTTCCGAGTGATGAGCTGTCATGTTTGAACGATGCGAGTGGTCATGTCATGTAGCACTGCAAGTGAGCTGACATGTCAAGCCGGGTACCGGGAAGGTGAACTGTCATGTCTTTAGGTGAATTTGGACGTTATCAGTCATTTCAGTCAGTTTACCATACTCATCATAAACCCCCTCCCTTTACAGTCGTAAAAAAGCAGATGTCATGCAGATGACGACCCGTCCCGTCACGTAACCACGACACAGTTGCCAGACTTTGAATAGATTGATGTATTAGATAAGTAGAGATGAAACTTAAGAGCGAGAGTTTTTGTGAAAGTGGAAAGCCCGTATGCTTTAAAATGGGTCAGGTCGTAGCTCTTAAATCAAAGACATAAGGTAAAGAGTTTCCAGAGTAAAGAGTTTCCAGAGTTTAGCCGTGTAGGGAAAGACACTAACGTCACAGTGAGGTGGAACGCGTTAAAGTTGCCAACGGGCCACACACACTGATCCCGTGAGGCCTGCGGAGTATAAGGCAGGCAGGATGGTTCGCGCAGGGAGGGACGTTCGCTCTCTCGGCCGTGTACCTATGAATAAAGCAAGGGATTTACATCCCTTGTATCCCTGAGCCGGGACCACAAGGGTGACATACAACCTCCTCTGTCGCTGCCGGCAGAGCACTGAGGCCCCACTGGTGTGTCGGCATATATATGTCGCATTGTCGCTCCCCTGGAGGACTGACCCGGTGCTTCTTTCATGCACGCGTATTGTTGTGGTTTCTTTCATACACCCGTGTTGTTGTGGTTTCTTTCCTACACGCGTATTGTTGTGGTTTCTTTCATTCACGCTTATTGTTGTGGTTTCTTTCATACACCCGTATTGTTGTGGTTTCTTTCCTACATGCGTATTGTTGTGGTTTCTTTCATTCACGCTTATTGTTGTGGTTTCTTTAATACACGCGTATTGATGTGGTTTCTTTTATACACGCGTATTGACGAAGTTTCTTTAACACATGCGTAGTGTGGTTTCTTTCATACATGCATATTGTGGTTTCTTTTCATACACACGTATCGTAGAGGGTTTTTTCGTACATAGGTAGTGCAGTGGTTTCTTTCGTTCACGCTTACTTTAGAGGTTTCTTTCATACGTGCGTGTTGTTGAGGTTTCTTTCATACGTGCGTGTTGTTGAGGTTTCTTTCATACGTGCGTGTTGTTGAGGTTTCTTTCGTGCATGCATGTTGTTGTGGTCTTTTTTGTACACGTATTTTTGTTGTGGTCCCTCCGGGCCCTTTAAGTGTACCACACGTGTTAAGCAAGTGCTTAGTGGCCCTGTGTATCTCCACATCCACAGATACCATAGCGAAGTCTCTCTCTCTCTCTCTCTCTCTCTCTCTCTCTCTCTCTCCCTGAGTACTTATTTACACATATTCCTGACTCTTCCATCCTTACCGCACCACCATCTACCCCTAATACCCTCCCCTACCACCACAACTTGGCCCTACCACTACTACCACCACCACTTACCACCACTGCCACCGCCTTCTTTCCTAACACTGCCCCTACTCCCCTGGTTTCCATGGTGTGGTTCCCCTCAGTAGGGGCTGTTGAGGGGACGTCCACCTCCCCTCTGCTTCTGGAGAACCAATTAATTTGGCGCTTCAGGTGGCGGAGACGACCCACTTCGTCGACTGCTCTGTAAGTTTGAAAGTAGTCGGTATGATGGCTGCCATCTGCCCTGACGCCTAACGAAGTTACGTCAAATGTGACAACATCATGCGCGCGTTGGTGCCGCGCATCACCTGATCTTCTAGAGGCGGGGAGCTGGAACATCTTCCTCTTAAGGTGACTTGAATTATAGAGGATGTTGATGCCCATCTGAACCGGAAGCCTCGCTGACCAAACCCTCCCAGTTGAGGTCCTCACACCCGAGGCCCCTCACTCTTCTCCCAGGAACGTGTTTGACCTGATACCTCGACGAGCTTCTGCCATCACCTTCTTCACGAGTCCCTGTGATCGTAATGGCGACAGGCATAGTTAGATTATGTTTAAAATTCATCTACCAATAGATAGGGTACTATAAACTTCTTCGGCCGTACGAAGTAAGCCGGTGACCTAAAACCATTCCCTCCGTCCTGCCCTTATCCCAAGTATACCGTATATTCCCCTGACCTCCACTTTCTGACCCAGCCCTGTAAAACCACTTGCCATGGGAGCCAAGTGGCCGTAAATCCTCTCAGCACCCCGAGTAAATCCTATGATTTAATCCCCTCTGCCCCTCCGCCCTCCACACACGCCCCTAAAGACTTTTACCACGTTTGGACACTAACGAGATCTAGGTCACGACTTGTATGGTCAGGTCTTTTAAAACGTTGACCCGAGTGAACCATACAAGTCGTCTTCGATGACGCTGGCTGCCTGAGGGAACGCGCATAGCCACCAGGCATTCTTATCTTGCCGGAGACATGAGATGGTTTGAGTTGGGAAACATGCAGCGGAAGGCGTACACCAGATTGGACCATAGATGATGGGTTCTGATGGACACTTGGTGAAGAACTGGGAGTATTACGGTAGAACTCGCGTTGTCATCAGGAGTGGCACCCTTACCGGCACCAGGGGCCACAACACCATACCATTACCACCACCAGGGGGGCCACAGCATCATCACCACCTATACCCAGTAAGATAAACCTCAACAGGCTTAATGTCATGATATGACGAGAAATATCTCAATGAAGCACCGGAGGTGTGTGTGTGTAACCTTAACCTCTTGCCTTCAGCAGTAGGCACGAATCTCCTCCATCATTACAGACAACGTTAAAGAAGAGGTATCCCTCCAGCAGCAGTACCTTGCTGGACGCATCTCTCGCACCTCCATCTCTCCTTTAACGGAGAACCGGTTCATGGGTTAAATTTAACATCGATGAAGGTAAAAGCAGAGAAAGACAGTCGTGCTGTCTTTCTCGAAGGGGTCGTGTTTACATTCTCACGGGATCAAATGTTTAAGAGTTGGTTCCTCTCTCTCTCTCTCTCTCTCTCT
>JAUUDZ010055344.1:0-10389 GCA_032361705.1 Panulirus versicolor | reverse complement strand
AAGGGATTTATCAATGAAAGATCTAGGGTACTTTAACTTAGATCCAATAGAATATATCTTCTCAAACTCATCATCAAATAAACTCTGGACTGCAAATATGGAGTGCCCTTGGGAACATAGATTGAAATGATGATAATTTAACTCTGTCATTTTGAGATGAGTAATAATGGATATATGAGCATACATGTATAATGCACCGAAACCACAGCTTCCTTTCCACATCTAGGTACCACAAAACTTTCCATGGTTTACCCCAGAAGCTTCACATGCCCTGGTTCAATCCATTGACAGCACGTCGAATATATTTTTATCAAAAGAGTATTAAACACTAGACATTACCTTTCACTGTTGATTTTTATTTTTTGGTCATTCTTAGGAAGAGACACGTTTCCTGGAGACTGAGGTGAGGCGTTTGGAAGACATGTTGGCTGCCTCACGAGCTGAGCGTGACACAGTCTCTATACGGTACAATGCCCTGTCCGACCATGTAAGTACAGTCTTTTCCATAGAACTAGTCATGACTTTTTAAAGGTAAGATATTACTTCTAATTACTGTACAGGCTACACCTGTACACAGAGCCACATTTTGGGATAGTAATATCTGAAAATTTGTTAACAGATTCATAAAATGAGTCTGAGTTTTCACAGTAGTAACAGATTTGAAGAATATTCATATTTTTTCAACATTTTTTTCAATTAGAAATGAAATATTTGAATATATTGCAATTTCTTTTAGTTATTATGCCTTGTATAATATATTCCAGCCACTAATGATCACATTATGAGGAACACCAAGTTTTCATATTCTTTATGTGCCATATAAGTGAGTCTACCAACCTTGAAAACATCAAAGGTATTTTTAATGACCAAATACATTAACAAACATAAATATCACAAAATGTAATGGACAGATTTGGGAAGACTCGATAATTGATTCACTCCACTCATATCCCACTCAATTATCACCTGCCTAAGTCCCTCCATATCAGCATTCTCAGTAAGAATCATTAAATACCATCTGATTTACCAGTGAAATGGCAACAAAAAATCTGATTTACATCATTGAAAGAGTGTGGTGTACCCTATTCCCAGGATATTATCCCTGGGGATGGGGGAGAAAGAATAATGCCCACATATTTTTTGTGTGTCGTAAAAGGAAACTAAGAGAGATGGAAGTGATGGGCTGGAAATTTTTCCCGGATGTATTACTTTCCAAATGAGGATCTTTGTTCCTTTAAGGCTCAGCTATGTATGGATGCTACCTTGCTGACATAGGAAATAGCAAACAAGTATGAAAAGAAGTGTCATTTTGATGATAAGCTGTTTTGGGTATACAGTGGTCCAGACAAGTGAATTAGATTGGGTAAATTTTTAGTCTGAAACAAAACCCCCTTTTATGTGGATTTCAATTACTCATACATCTACATTTCTTTAGAATGACACATTGCCAGGAATGTAAACATATTGTTCAGTGAGCACCCCATGTACTGCATTCATCCACTCATTTCAAAACAGTATTTCATTTGAGTTTGAAAAGATATAATATTCGTTGCCTTTTTATTTTCATACAGGCATCAGCCTAGATATTAATGAAATTTGTCTTTAAGTCATTTGTCATTTTGGTATTTATTTTATCAGATGCTTGATTACCTTGTTAGGGGAAGTTACTGCTGTATTTTGTATTTTCATTATTCAAATAGACAACAGGGGGTAAGAGTGGTGGAGAAATTAGAGTTAGTTTTGCAACGATATCCATGAATTTTTAACCTTTTAAACTTTCAGGTTGCGGACGAGTGGCAAGAGTACCAAAAGAGACTGGAGTATTTCCATGAGGTCCACCGCAAGCAGACAACTCTCATAGATAGGCTGGCAAACAAGGTATTTTGCTGGGGCTCATGAATAGCCTTTACACTTTAGTAAATATCAATGGTTTACACATATTTATTATGCATGATGAAATTTTTTGAGTATGGAATTGTTCTAGTGTTTGAAAGCAGTAAAAGAGGATATTTTGCTTGTCTTGCACATCTGTATGGCTTCTTTGAATAATATATATTTATATTGTTTGTCAGTAACATAAAAGTTCACAAAGCTTTGAATAGGAAGAAGTGGAAAGTGTGCAGAAAAGGCTTGAGGGATCACTCATTCCATCTTCTGTGTGCAGTACTGATCTGAAAACCTAGTGTTTCAAGCAAAAGACAGGTAAAGATGAGAATGATAGAGGTGGAGAACATGTGTAGTATTCTGTGAATTACAGTATGTATTATGAATATGAATGAGAAAGCTCCATAGGTCAAAGTTTGTTAAGATATCCTTGGGCATGTAGCCCATATGTCTGATGAAAGCCTGAATGAAAACATATATTATAATGTGATATAAAGTATGAAGGGAAGAGATAAACCAAGAAATAGTTTGATATATCAAGTAAACTATAGATGGCTAGGGGAATTTTGGATTGGGATAGTAGGGAAATAGTTGAAGATCATATTCTAGTTATCTGTCTATCAATATCTCTGATGTCTGTTCCCTCTGGGAACTCTCTCAAAAGGTTAGATATAGCTAGAGTCTCCATAACTGATGAAACTCCAGTGCCACTTCATAGCCTTTTGCACTCACTGGCATAGAGCAGCTCTAGCACATTGGAGGTATTTTGTTTGGAAAGTTGGAAAGGTGAATTATGACAAGTTTTATCTTTAAGTTGAGATTGATGTGCATATTGAATGATTTTGAAGCACTCTAATGATATACAATTTTTTTTTTCTGTGATCTGTCCCACAACATAAGACATTTTCTTGGATATTGTTTAGGGTAATAAGGGTTAATACCTTCCAGCCTTTAGTTTTTCCAATGCAGAAGCAGTGGCTTTCCCACTTTAATCTTTTTACTCAAAGGTACAAGTAGGTATGTAGATAGGTACCTCCAACAGACTGCAAACCTGACCTCTCCAAGAGTCTTGCATTCACCTGCCTAACCACCCATTCCATAATCAGAGTGAGCACTCAAGTATGAAAAAAGTAACACCTTTCTTGCAGTAAGACTGCTTCACTGTTATTCAGTTTACATTTATATTGTCATGATTGGAACTTTGTGTTCAGTCATCTTTCTCCTCTTGCATATACTCCACTAAACATGGCTGACATTTCATTAATGCCCTTTAAGATGCCTTCCACTTTCAACAGTTTGCTCACCAACTCTTTCCATCATTTTCTTTGGTCTTTTTCTATATACCTTCACCTGTAGTATTAAAGATGTTCTTACCCCCATCGTTTCACATGCCATACATTTTGTGGCCTTACCTTATCATGATTTTTTTCCATGTACTTTTTGAAAAAATTTTGTTTACATATCTTTCCAACACATTTACTTTCTTTTTATTCTTTTAATTCTACAATATTAGGCACATTATCCATCTCTTCTGCTTGATATTTTACCTGTATGCATTAAGATAAACTCAGTTCGTACATTCAACTTTTTCCTCTGTAAAACACTCAAAGCACCCAAAACGTTTTCTTATTTCATGATTCTCCTTTCAGTGTTTGCTTTCTGAGTGGCATCCTTCAAAATCTTCCTTCGCATATACCCAGACTCCATTACTTTTAGTTTTTCCCCATTGAGCTGAAATTTCCTGGACCTTTCTCTTTTACATGTCTGTTCTACATAAGAAAAAAACACAAACAAGAATTTCTTTATTACTTTCTGGTTATTTATCATTTAGATTTATTTAGATTCCACAAACTTTGTCTTGCCTTTCTAATCTGAAGTGATAATCAGGTGCGTGAGTATCGTGGACGATGTCGGGAATTTGAAGGTAGAGTTGCAGATACCGCAAGGATACGAGAAAACACAGAGCGTGAACTAGAAACTCTCAACCTTGCACTCACTACAGCTGAGGAAAGGCTGAGAGCATCAGAGGCTCAGCACACGTTTGATTTAGAAACTGCTTTGGTCAAGCTGGAAGATGAGCAAGGAAGGTAAGATAAGCCATATAATATATAATGAAATAAAATCCCATTTTTGCAGTACATTGTTAGTGGAGACTCCTGGAAGTAACGTGCAAAATGCTAGGATTGAACTTTCATCATTTTGGTGTATGATTTTCCTGTGAATGAAAAAGTTTGGTGTCTGTGATCCAAGTTTTTCTGACAATACATTTACAGTTCATTTTGATGATCATCCTGCACACATTTATCCTTTTCATGAAGATAGGTTCCTTGAATTGTTAGTATTTTTTCACAGCTGATGCATTCATAGCAATCACAGACACACAACACCTTCACAGTGAAATAAGAAATCCTCCCAATCTGTCCCTCCAAAACATGCATGCACTTAGTTCTGTGCAGCGAGACTAAACCCTTACCACTCTAACCACTCTAACTAACCACCAATCCCAATTAGAGATAAAAAGAGAACCCTTGCCTCACACTTCACCAACTCCTATTCACAGATTCCCTAACCACCAGCATATACAACAATAACAAAACACACAGATACACTGAAATGATTCAACAAGCTCTAAACAAGTGACCACCAAGCTAATTCTTAAACTCCAACCCACCAGACATACACCATCAGAAACCACAATCCCCAGACAAACAAGAGAAATGTTTTCCTATCTGTGCTCTGTACAATACCCATCACAACAGCATTACAAACATAATTTCAACATATCCCATGACCTTTCATGCTTATGATGCAGTTGCCTTAAAAAGACACCAAGAACTTACTACTCAACTGCCATGCATTCTCTGCATTTAGACATACTCTCAACATCATACTCCAACCCTCAGTGATGACAGATGTGTGTTTGTGGCACACTTAAGCCACCAGAG
Organism: Panulirus versicolor; assembly: GCA_032361705.1. Taxonomy (NCBI): domain Eukaryota; kingdom Metazoa; phylum Arthropoda; class Malacostraca; order Decapoda; family Palinuridae; genus Panulirus; species Panulirus versicolor. The sequence goes on along the minus strand of JAUUDZ010055344.1, from coordinate 5,560 downwards.
GTCACTTCTCAACTTGAACTACCTTCCCCCCCTTCCTTGATATTTGGATCACACGTAATTGGGAGAGAGAGAGAGAGAGAGAGAGAGAGAGAATAGATAACTTTACTAGTGAACTAGTGAATAGTGACTCATTGAGAATGTCTTCAGTAGTGTCTGTGGTTAAAGGGTTGGAGCTACAGTTGCCATATGTAAGCATAGTGATGCTGACATACACCAGCAATATCTGTCATCTTTAAAAAGGTAATGGTTATCCCTATCACCAGCGTTTATGAGAAGCTAAAATCCCAAAATATATATCATACCAGAGGTATTCACAGGCATATTTATGGAAAAGCATTTGAAACATTAATTACCAAAAGAAAGCAATGCAATCAGCTAAAGCTGAAATTAAACCCTTAAAACATTTTGAAGTTCCAAGGAAATGGCATAACCTGCCAACCCTGCTGCTATCATTTGTCACCTCCCCTCTGAACAAATTGGAGGAACTAGGTATTCCAACACATCATTTCCTGGTCAGGTCATAGCAATAACCAAGGCTTGGCAGTTTACTCCTGAAATATGTACCATGAGTGACTACATTCTCTTCTTCCAGTCTCATACATCAGTGTGTGAGGGAGGTTTGGTACTCTTTTGTACAGCCCACCTGACATTTAGTATTCTTGAGGTTTGTGGGTGAGAGTTACACCAACAAACCACTCATGACAAACTGCCTCCATCATTTTTGTGTGGTTTACCAACAACTGTGCTCCTTCACCAGGGATTCATTGTTACAGTAACCGAGCTATACATCTGACTCGCTCAGGACAAGGCACCCTTGTTCAAAGCTTGTGATATGTTGGGGATTTTCTTGAGACAGACACCACCAACCTCCAACTATCTCAGATAGTTCACTTTCCTGTGCATGGTCAAAACACTCTTGATCTGATTCTGACAGATGTGGCTGACCACTACGTCCCCCAAGCCTCTCCACCTCTTTAGCACAGTCCCCATTTTTCAGTTCTGAGGTCCCCATCCCACCACCTCCCACCACAGGCAGGTGGACACCAAAATTTATCAATAGCTTCTTACCGACTCAGTGAAAAGGGATATCAGTTAGTGGATATCACATCATCACTAGATAGAGAAGACTGGCAAAAATGAGGTTGAAATCATGTAGAAGTATCACGAAACCCGCAGCCAGGCCTACCAGCATGCTTTTCTCATAACATGGTAACATTATATCCAGCTGAAATGCCCAGGATCACCCATCACATCAAGCAACCCATGCAACAGAAGAATTGTGCATTCAACAGTCACAACAACGACCTCTACGAGCAAATGTGCAACAAAGTGGAATGCCAAGTACAAGCTGCGAAGAAAGCCTGTTACCAAACCAAAGTGCAACAAGTGAAGCAGGCCATCATCAGTCGTGGTATGGTGAAGTGAAAGATAGCTGGCTGTGACAATGTAGGTCACCTTACCAGTGAGGAGACTGTACGTCAGATTAACAACTACATTGCCAAAATTTGCCAACAGTTACCTTAACTCAGCATCAGCTCTCTTCCAGCATACCTACCAACCCCATCCTCCCAAGCACAGTAGAGGATTATCAGGTAGCCAAGTCTCTTCAGTGCCTTAAAACCAGATGCTCAACCACATCCATCGATCTTCCTGTGAAAATATCCAAGGATTTCTCCCATGAATTAGCTCTAACACTAACAGCCATCATCATTAATGCTTCATCCAAACAGTCTAAATGCCCACCTTGGAAGAGAGCATATGTCACTCCACTACCCAAATTCATTAACCTCATTAATTGTAATTGCCTGTTCCCTGTTGCCATCACTCCTATCCTCATTCTAATTCATAAAAGTTTTGTGTTTGACTGGGACTGTGCCCATATCTTTGATTCAGTGGACCCTCTACAGTTTAGAAACAGGAAGTCTTCCTTCAGGACTAACTGCCTTGTCAGCCTCTTAAACTTTGTCTACTACAACTTGGAAAAACACAAGACCTCAGTGGCACTCACCTTTGTAGACTTCTAAGGCTTTTGACTTTATCAACCCTAACATCATCACAAAGAAAGCTACTGACCTTAGACCTAAGAGAGTGTCCCATCTTTTGGCTTGCTTTCAGGAGACCACCTTTACCTTACTATCCCTCACTTGTGGTATTTAAGGAGGCACCAAGATGAGACATCCTCACCCATATCAGTGCTTCCCAGAGGGGGACAAACCACCTGTGGAAGTATGTAGATGTCACCACCTTTGGCATCACTATTAACAACAACTCTTTTGACTTTAATACCCTTCAGGACATCAACAACAACCTTCAGGCATGGATTCCTGCCAACTCCATCACATCAATCATACTAAGATTGTGATGATGCACATCAACCAAGGGGCAGACTACATCCTACCACTTGATGTTATTAGGGTAGTGAGAGATTTCAAACTTGTTGTTGTCACTATAGATGATGATTTAAACTGGAAGAATCATGTCAGCACTATAACCAAATCCTCTGCATACTGTCTCAACCTTTTATGCTGACTTAGATCACTCAGCATTTCACCACCTGAGCTCACCTATGCCTCCTCTTACCTAGTCCTCCCCCCTTACAAGCCACACAATGAGATCGATTTGTATAGTGCAGAAAAGAGCATGAAGAATCATCCTGGACCCATCTTACACCACCTACCAAGAGGCCCTCATCTTGCTGAACTCATTCACCTTCTCCAACTGACACCAGCAGCTCACATGACAATTTGGCTATAAGCTAGTAGCATACTTCCATCACTGAGACCTCCTTATCCCCAATTTCTCAGCCTCACAGACTGCCATTTATCACCACAACCGACTTGTATCAGTCAAAGCTTGTACAGTAACAGTAAGTGTTCCTGACTATGATGCATTCATGGTGTGCCCAGGGTCAAGCACATAAGTTTGAATCCTGGTTGTGGCAGTCAGTTCACAGTCAACCCAAATGTTCATCTACCCCTAGGGGGTTGGTTGATGAAATGGGTACTTGGCTCAGGCTAGGGTATGTACATATATATAGCATGAATGGGATGGCTTTCATTAGGGCCTCAGTTGCCTATGCCATTACAGCTGAAAAACAAAAGCATAGCAAAGCAAGTAAAGAGCCTACTTTTCTCTTAGTTTTGTGATATGTCAAATTTTTTATTACTATTATGACCTTCCAGTTCTATAAAATATCGACTGTGTATTTCAGCCAAATGGCTGCCTGAATTCAATGAATCATTCTTTATTAATGTTATTATTATTATTATGATTATTATTATTATGATTATTATTATTATTATTATTATTGTTATTATTGTTAATATTATTATTATTATTGTTATTATTATTATATTATTATACATAATCACTGTTTCCCACGTCAGTGAGGTAGCACCAGGAAACAGATGAAGAATTGCACATCTTCTCATATACACATTATATATTTATTTTTATTATAATTAGTCACTGTCTTCCACGTTAGCAAGGTAGCGCAAGAAAACTGACATAAGAATGGTCCATCCCAACCACATACACATGTATATACTTAAACGCCCACACACGTACATATGTACATACCAATACATTTCACCTTATTTATACATATACGTACACAGACATATACATATGTACACATGCACATATCCATACTTCCTACCTTCATCCATTCTCGTTGCCACCCCGCTACACATGAAAATGGCACCCACCTCCGAGGATGTAAGGTATGTGTATGTGTAGGAAGAGAGGAAAGTGATTGATTCTCAGTGAATGTTGGTTTTTGGCAGGGGTGTGTGATGTCTCCATGGTTGTTTAATTTGTTTATGGATAGGGCTGTTAGGGAGTTGAATGCAAAAGTTTTGGAGAGAGGGGCAAGTATGCAGTCTGTTGTGGATGAGAAGGTTTGGGAAGTGAGTCAGTCATTGTTCGCTGATGATACAGCACTGGTGGCTGATTCAGGTTAGAAACTGCAGAAGTTGGTGACTTAGTTTGGTAAAGCTTATGAAAGAAGAAAGTTGAGAGCAAATGTGAATAATAGCAAGGCTGTTAGGTTCAGTAGTGTTGAGGGACAAGTTAATTGGGAGGTAAGTTTGAATGGAGAAAAACTGGAGAAAGTGAAGTGTTTTAGATATCTGGGAGTGGCTTTGCATTGGATGGAACCATGGAAGTGGAAGTGAGTCACAGGATGGGGGAGGGAGTGAAAGTTCTGGGAGCGTTGAAGAATGTGTGGAAGGCGAGAACATTACCTCAGAGGGCAAAAATAGGTACGTTTGAAGGAATAGTGGTTCCAACAATGTTATATAGTTGCGAGGCAAGGGCTGTAGATAGGGTTGTATGGAGGAGGGTGGATGTGTTGGAAATGTTTGAGGACAATATGTGGTGAGAGGTGGTTTGATCGAGAAAGTAATGAAAAGTTAAGAGAGATGTGTGGTAATAAATAGAGTGTGGTTCAGAGAGCAGAAAAGAGTGCGTTGAAATAGGTTGGACACAAGGAGAGAATGAGTGAGAAAAGATTGACAAAGAGGATATATGTGTCAGAGGTGGAGGGAACAAGGAGAAGTAGGAGACTAAATTGGAGGTGGAAGGATGGAGTGAAAGAGATTTTGAGCTACAAGTGGCTGAATATACAAGAGGGTGAAAGGTGTGCAACGAATAGAGTGAATTGGAATGATGTGGTATAATGGGGCCTATGTGCTGTCAATGGATTGAACCAGGGCATGTGAAGCGTCTGGGATAACCATAGAAAAGTCTGTGGGGCCTGGATGTGGAAAGGGAGCTGTGGATTTGGTGCATAACACGTAACAACTAGAGATTGAGTGTGAGGAAATGTGGAATTTTTTGTCTTTTCCTGGCACTATGTCACTGTGTGGGGGTGGGGCTATTTCCTGTGTGGTGAGGTAGCGATGAGAATGGATGAAGGCAGCAAGTGTGAATATATATATATGTGTATATATGTATGTATATGTTGATATATATGTGTATGGGCGTTTGTGTATATATATGTGTAATGAGTGGTTGGGCCATTCTTCATCTCTTTCCTTGTGCTTACTCGCTGATGCAGGAATCAGCAGTTAAGTATAATATATATGAATAATAATAATATATTTATTTATCATTTATTACACTTTGTCACTGTCTCCTGCGTTAGCGAGGTAGCGCTAGGAAACAGATGAAAGAATGGCCCAAACCACCCACATACACACGTATATACATACATGCCCACACACGCACATATACATACCTATACATTTCATCGTATACATACATATACATACACAGCCATATACAAATAAACACATGTTCATATTCATACTTGCTGCCTTCATCTATTCCCATGGCCACCCTGCCACACATGAAATGGCACCCTTCCCCCCAGCACACACGCTAGGAAAAGACAACAAAGGCCTCATTCGTTCACACACATTCTCTAGCTGTCATGTGTAATGCACTGAAACCACAGCTCCCTTTCCACATCTAGGCTCCATAAAACTTTCCATGGTTTACCCCAGATGCTTCACATGCCCTGGTTCAATCCATTGACAGCATGTCGACCCCGGTATAC
>JAUUDZ010055333.1:0-10389 GCA_032361705.1 Panulirus versicolor | reverse complement strand
ATCAAATGGAATTTGACAAAGATCGCTAGGGAAATGACCCCTACGAAAATAGAAATAAGAGGTGAAATTGTCGTCTTCTGGGCACAGTACAGGAAGTCCTAAAACAGGTGCGTGGGTGGTCGCTCCTTAGTAATAATAATATGGGTGGTCGGTCCTTAGTGATGATGATATGCGGGTGAGTAAGGTCTGGCTAGCCTCTGGTGTGGTGCATATGGCCTTTCCCAAATGCTAAAAATAATGAACACTATTCGACACACACACACACACACACACACACACACACACACACACTGAAGAAATAGTTGAGAGAATTTATGGAGACATATCTTTACGTTGCCTTACGTCGTTTTCAACACCAATGGTTCAGGAAAGTGTTACGTTGTCAATAAGATAATCTTCTCCTCCAACAACTGAAGGAAGCAAATCTCGGTAACTTTGGGAAGAGACTGAGGCAAATGAAGACACACGTCATGTCAGTGTGTGATCATAAGATTTTGTGAATAACTTTCATTTTTGATATAAATGACACATACGAACACACAGATAAGTTGTATAACTCACTTTCGCTGACCATAATAATAACGATAATATGGGTTCACTCCAATATACGGGTAGATCGCGCCCACCATCGCCAGCGACACCATCATCAGGAGCATCAACACCTTCACTGTACATGGAGAACCGAATTTAATGATTTCCTACAAGATGAGTTTACTGCATCCTACTGGAGTGAACGGATAGACTTTCAATGCACATGACCACTAACAAATGATGTAGTTAAATATTTTTGGGTTAGTTCTTCGACTTCAATCATGATTCGGTGTCTGAGAGGTACTTCAAAACTTAATTTTACATAGAACGTAAAGCTATCAAACACTAACTGATCAGGAGTATACTTATATATGCTAATGATAATGTATGCATGCTATAATTTTGAATGGTGATTCAATTCCTCCTCATAAATTTAGATACATTAGGTGCATATATAACACAAAATGTTATTGTAATTATGAATGATTGTGGTAATGATTTATTTCTCTCGTATGTCATTTTTGAAGCATATGCTTCACGTGTGTGTTGTGTATTCTAGCAAATTTTACTTATATACTACGGTATTTATTGTGTTTTTCTTATGTAGTTTGAATTTTGACACGTTTCAATTCTTCTTGGGTGTTTTTTAGAGTTTAGTTTTACTTGTACATTATCGTGTCTCTTGTGTTTCACTTGTGTGTTATTTTTTCTATCACGTGTTCCCCTTGTATGTTCCCGTATTTATCACGTTTCAGTCGTGTTATGGTAAAAAGAAACTACATCATTCAACATACATGATGCTTCAAAAGTTCGGACTGAAAGGTTGAATGAACTATTTTAGCTCAACAGACTTTCAAATTACATCTTATGAACTGGTATAGATATATCCATGGCAACTTGGAACCCATGATTATGTGTCTTCCAGTTTATGTAATGCAATCTTAAGGTGTATAACATAAATGTGACTAGTAAATACTCTCAGTTGAAACGTTCGAGACACCCGAGTGCATACATACATGCATCCATACATACCTACCTACATACATACATACATACATACAGATATACATACATACATGCAGAGGCTAGTCGCGTGGTAGACTTACTTGTTCTTGAAGTGCGCAGCGAATACTGTTAACTTCAGTTAACTTCGGGGACTCACTCTCCGACTGTGCCTCTCTACCACACCTCAGCCTTTCTTTATATATTTCTGTGGCGGTTGATGGACGGCGTGGCCTTCACCATTTACTCTTGATTGTTATGATTGGAAGCTCATAATAACGTTCGTCATATACATGAAGCGAGGCATACTAAATCTTACGTTTAGCTACATCTCTTGGTAAATCACATAATAACGATCATATTACTGATAAATATGCCTAAGTCAAAGTGAAATGTCTGCCTACTACAAGTTTGTAGTAATTAGTGCAGCTATTAATTAGTGCTGTTTATTAGATCTAGACTCACGAGACCATTCATAGATTTTGAATTCTCTTGCTGTATTCTATATCATTTTATCTCTTGATATCTTATTTTCTAAACGAAGCAAATTAAAGTCGTCTCCATCGCTCTAATGGGCACTGTTACTCAGTGTGGGGATAATCTGGTAACTCACTGCTACGTTCTTTCGATTCTATTTACCTTTTTACAATAAAGTCGATCAGCACTGAACACAATATGAATGGTTAGAACACACCAGTGAATCTCAACTGTGACGAATATTTTCTTTTTTCCACTTAAATTTGAATGCCTTCACCGTGAAGGCAATTATTTTCATTGCAAAGAAGAGCAGGAATGATAAAACTATAGAGAGATAATTCTGTACGCTATTGTCACAGAGGTGAGGATTTTGAATTAATAAAACACGGCTATTTAACTTCTATATCTTAACTATCAAAAGTGAGGCATGATATTTGGCGAATTCCATATGTAAATAGTTTTGTTCTACTTGTTTCTCTTGTTTTTCTTACATGTTTGCTATACTTTATTACAAAAGGAAACAAGAAAAGATGAATTTAGTGTTCTCAGCTGCTCAGCGGTTCGCCTACCCCGGCTGACCACCACATACTGAGCTTCCCTCGCTGACCACCACCTACTGAGCTTCCCCAGCTGACCACCACCCGTTCGTCATTAGACCTCAGATACATTTACAACGTAGGGTGTAAGATGGTTCCTGGTACCACTTCATTACTCCCATGTTACAAGGGTTGTACTTCCTTTGGGAGCTGTTGTGTACAACCTACAATCTGCATTTGTTCGTCTGCCAATATTTTCATCAGGTCACAAACAGATCTCGGTAGCAAGAAGACAACCTTTATGTGTTCAAAATGACACCATCTCATTCCAAAAGCGAGAAAATCTTAATGTTAAATGCTTATCCGGACATCTGAAGCAGGGAATGCTTATCCGGACATCTGAAGCAGGGAAAGAAATGTAAGAGACACACCACGATATATTTACTCGACAATCATACATAACCAGTATACTAAAGGTAATCCGTTACTGGTAAATTATTGTTACAAGGATCATATCAATAATATGATAGAGACTTCCATAGACACAGCTATCTTGACCTCTGGAGGACGACCATACGGTCCCGGGGAATGACGAGCAGGCCAGTGTATCCAAGGGTAGTTCAGTCGTACTCCTGGGTCGCATCATGGTAGTCAATAGGTCAATGCGTGTCTCAGTTCATGACGGACGAGAAAACATCTTTATAAAGCAAATGTGAACCAGTCGAACGACGATATATCATGATAGAGGCTGACTTGTTTATGTATCACTGTAGAGCTGCCAACCTATCTGTCATGATGCAGGGCTACCAACCTGTGCGTCATGATGTAGGGTTGCCAACCTATGCAGCTTCACATAGGGTTACCAACAGTTCACGCACGACACAAGGGTTGTCAGCTCCAATGCTCGGTACAAACTGAAGCACCACTGAAGCAATTGCTCTTTAGTTGATCCGCTGCAACACTGGTGTAACACTCACCACGGTGTGCCACTCAGTTGTAACACTCAAAATATAGTGGTGACAATTGTAACACTGGTGCAACACACAACATAATGTGCCACTCATTTGCAACACTGGTGTAATACGACACAGAGTTGCCAATCAGGCGCAACACTGATGTTCCAGCTAAGTTGCAAAGCTGCGTCATGAGTGTTGAAGCTGAGTGGCAACATGTGTCATAGGTGTTGCAACTCAGTAGCAACACTGTACTGCTGCCCTAGTCACATCACAATGTCACCACTCAGCTGCAACACTCATGACGCAGTATTGCTACTTAGCTGGAACACTCTTGGCACACTCTTGCCACTCACCTGCAATGCACAACACAGAGGAGTATTGTTATTCAGCTGCAACAATCACAACTCAGGTTTGCCACTCAGATGCAACACTCACAACACTTACAATACAAGGAAGCCAAAAGTCGCTCAGTTATGGGTGATATTAATAGCGCGATTACAGTCTAGTGTTGCGTGATACTACGGATGACAGACTAGTGTTGCGTGATACTACAACTAACAGTTTAGTGTTGCTAGATGGCACAACTGACAGTTTAGTGTTGCTGGATGACACAACTGACAGTTTAGTGTTGACACAACTGACAGTTTAGTGTTGCTAGATGACACAGTTCACACTTCACAATCATCAGTGATGAAAACTTTTACTAGAAGACGAGAGTTCATCTCAGTCTTAGGTAAGGGTGAACAGAGCGCAGTTCAATCGTTCAAGTTCAATGTTCACAAAGTGTAATGCCTGATTCAGTGTACTGTTAACTGAGTGTAATGCCTGATTCAGCTCCACATCATGAGATCGAAGGCCAGGGGAACATGGCTTCCTCACGTGGAAGTCTTGTGTAAACCTGCCGGATGTCTGTCCTTCAGTAATGAGGGGTTGACTGATTAATCTTCTTTGTCCTGTTGTTAGTTCTGTTAGCGGGTTACTTGGCGCGACAAGTAGCAGGCAGCCTGGGAGCTGGGTGGATCGACCTCAGAAAGCGTAAAGGGAGAGTTAGAATTTGGGGGACTCATCACCGGTGTGGTAGGTGGGCGTAACGATTCTGTGGCTAATGGCACGGCGCGGCAACCTCGGGGCTCGGGGCGTCTGCTTGCTGGTGGTCAGGGCAAAACTACCCGTGCGACGGACCCCTGCGCCAGGTAGCGGGGCTCCGTTATCGCTAGGGAGCGGGGCCCCGTTCTCGCCAGGAGGCACCGTGTCCTGGCCAGGGAGCGGGGCCCCATTCTTGCCAGGGAGCGACCCATTCTCGCCAGGGAGCGGGGCCCCGCTCTTGCTAGGGAGCGCCCCGTTCTCGCAAGTCTGAGAGACCGCCTCTGTCACTGGCTCGCTGACAGGCTTCCGCTTAAAGCTCCTAGCCAGGGCGCCCAGCCCAGATATTGCCCTCCGGAAGGACCCCTGTCGCCGGTCGGGTAGTCTCTGGAACGGTACTTCTCGTTCCACCTTCGGGATACTGAGGGAGACGGACCGACGGACCAGTGTTGAAGACAGCCGTGGGACGCGCACCGACCCGACCCGTTGGGGCAAGTCAGGTTCCAGGAACGTCCTCGTGGCTACATTGTCGGGAGGGGAGGTGGTAAGCGTTCTGAGGGGCACCTCTATACCCCGTACGTCTTCGTTCCTTCCTTGCAACGATCTCTCAGTGTCTCCTGTATCTCTTACGTTGACGGCTTCCGATGGGACCTCCTCGAACAGGCCGGGTCCGCTGTTCATCGTGAGCGCTGCCCTTGAATACCTAGGAGGGACGGGTTCCGTAAGCTTCCCATAGTCCGTGGCGTTGATCCGACGACTGACTGAGTTGAGGACATTTTTACTGACCCGACGTCCGCGCTGCGAGTACGTCCGTATGAACCTCCCTCTATAGGGTTCTGGGGCACGCACCACGCTGGGATCCATCAGGTTTACGATGCTGGCGTGATGGTCATCTGTGGACGGCGGTGGTGATGTTGTGGACGACACAGAAGCCTGGATAACTCCAAAGTTATCTTCGTCAAAGTTTTTGTTTGTCGATCTGAAGTTAGAGGGACAGTCGGAACTAACAGCCAAGTGTTCCGTAGATCCAGCGTCGAACTTGATCCAGTGTTCCCGCTGCATGTTCTCTGTCACCTGAAGGACAGCGACTGAGGCCTCACAGTCACCAGGAAAGTCGTTTTCATCGTCGACTCTGGAGGTCATGGATACGGACGGGTGATTAGCAACATAGAAAACATCTGCCATGTCCGCTTGATCGTCCACCATCACATCGGATCCCACCTTAAAACACTCCATGTCAAGAGAGTCGTTGCTGAGAGCAAGTGATAGTTCAGGGCTCAGTCCTCCAAATCTGTCGTCTTGTGTCAAGTTATCAGGCAGTTGGTCGCTGAGGTTGTCGGTCGCGTCCAGATGGTCCCTGAGTTCATCTTGTCTCCCGCCGTAAAGGACTTGAGAGTAGGATCTCGGAGGAGGTAAGAAGTCCTTATTTTGACCGTCTCGTCCCTTTCTGTCGTAGAATGTAAAGTCCTCACAGATAAAGCTGTCAGAGGAGGTCCAGAGGAGAGGGTCAGTGATGCTGCAGGAAGCACCGACGCCTGTTTTAGAGAGGGAATTGGAGGCTGATTGAGGAGCCACGTTGGTGGTGGAGATGGAGCCATGTTGACCTTGCAACCGAGACTTGGGGAACAGGTGGTTTACGTGTTCAGAGAACTCTCTAAAATCGAGAGAATTTGCTTCGTTCATTTCGTGAACGATATTATGATTTCGTCTCCACACTCGGGGAGAGGCGGGGCTCTCGATCACCACATTCGACAGCTTCCGGCCGTCTGTGGTACACTGTTCAGTCTGTGGGGCCTCCTTTATGACGAACGGCGGACAAAACAAACTTTTATCCACATTGGCATTTTTCTCTCTTCCACCATAGTTGTGGCCTACGTCCTCCCAGCCTGTTGGTCTCTTCTCGACCTGACAGGAGGAACGGACCTTGTTCTTGTTCCTCAGGGAATCCCATCTTGTCTCGAAGGAAGCGTCGCCCTCCAGGAAGGCAGCTTCCCCGCGATGAAATTGGGTAGTCTCAATCTGTCTCGCTTGGCCATGGCTTTCCTCGAGCCACATAGGTAGCATGTTTCGTTCATTGCCCAAGTTCGAGGCGTGGCCCGCCTGCTTGAAGGCTCTGCGGAAGGGGAGAGGGTTTTCTCCAGCTTCTGCCTCAGATCCTGCCCGTCCGTCACAGAAGGGGTCTGGTAAAGGCGGTCTGTTCCCTGGGTATGGCGGCGGGCACACCACGTCCTCCTGCAGACCACAACAGCCAGCAGGAACGGGCTGATCGCTCGGGTTACTCTGCCACTCTCCTCCACCGTCTTGGCTCCTCCTCTTCTTCTCCTCCTTCTTACTTCGATCTGGGGAAGGCATAATATTTCCGGCATGAGCGACGGAGCGAGGAACACGAAATGAAATAAGGAAATGTTTACGTGTTAGTTAAGACTTACGGAACAGATTTTCTATATGTAACTTAATAGTCTATTTCTTGAGAAAACATTTGGATACTTACTGAAACATAACGCTTTATCTTGGCCATAAGAATATCTTTAGATTCACAGGAATAGTCAAATAAAATTTAAGGAAAAAGTAATAGTTTTCGCTTTGAGCGGGACAGTGAGTGAGGGAAACATGGCGCAGCGTCAGAAGCTCCTACCTTTCTTGGTCGACCTAATGAAGATCTTAAGTCTCTTGAATCTGCTGGCAGGCGTCGGAGGCAGGATCTTGCCCGCAGGAGCCACAGCGATGCCGTCTCCTGTACCACCAACATTACCCACAGCAGCAGCAGCAGCAGCAGCAGAAGTAACAGCAGCAGTTGTTATATGAGAGTACGAAGGCCTGACATAATGAGCAGCAGTAGCAGCAACAGCAGCAGGAGCAAGCGCAGCGGGTGAGAGAGCAGCAGCGGTAGGGTGGAGGAGCAACAGACCTGGGCGTGTTGGGGGACCCGGCGGCGGGATGAGGTTCGGCACGCTGCTGCCAGCCATCGATACTCCCCCTCCTCCAGCAGTAGGACCCTCCACCACACGCCGGAAGGAAAACAGGTAAAAAAAAAATACCTTGCAGGATTAGTAAGCCGCAAGGAATCTTTACTGGAAGGTCATAAGTTGGAATGAATATAAATGTCATGCGTCCCATCACCAACGACATGCAGCCCTTCATTTTTTTGTTATAAAGACAATACTAAGGATAAACTTGAACTTCAGCCTCTCGACTTACCATGCCTATATCATTCCTGATGTTGAAGAATGATATGATAATTCCTACTCTCTTATAGCAGGTGACATACATGGGTTAATCAATGTTAGTACGATACCGCAACATGGCCAGAGAGATATCAGTGGTTGAGAAGGTAGCATGATATACTACCGCACTATAATGACCGATTGAATTCATTATTAACTACTGGAGAGTGACAAGTTATGATCAAGCTTAATTCTGAAGATGTTAAGGGTGTTGCTCTGAACTACATTTTCTGAAAGCTTATTCAATGCAACAGTAATGTCGTTGGTAAAAAGAATATTTTCTTCAGTCCAGATTAACTCGGTGACCCCTAAATCTTGATCCACTTTCTCTCGTCGGTAATGCTGGTGCTACTGTAAAGAAATATTCAATACCGACGTTGTTGAATCTTAAGGATTCTGAAACATTCTATGAATTTGCCCCGGAGGCGACTCTTGCTTAGGGAGAATAAGTTTAATTCTCGCAGTCTCTCCTCGTATGGTTTCTTCCGCAAAGAAGGAATCAATTTAGTTGCTCTTCGCTGCACTGCTTCCTATTCAAGAATATCCTTACTTAAGGGAGGGACCCAAAACTGCACTGTATATTCGAGGTGTGGTCTAACTAGACTTAGGTATAGTGGCAATATCACATCCTTGGTTTTGAACGTAAAGTTTGTTTATAAATCCTAACACTCTATTTGCTTTCTTGGCTGCTTATTTGCAATACTGGGAGAATTTGAAGTTCATGGTGACAGTTTCATAAGAACACACGTAAGAACATAAGTCACTGGACTCTGCAGTAGGCCTACTGGCCCATACTGGGCTGGCCCTTCCTACAACCACCCAACCCTCGCAGCTCACATACCTATCCAACCTATTCTTAAAACAATTTAAGGTTCCACCCCCAACCACTGCATCTGGCAAGCTATTCCAGAGATCTACCACCCTATTGCTAAACCAGTGCTTCCCCACATCCAATCTGAACCTAAATGTTTCTATCTTGAAGCCTTTATTGCGAGTTCTAACCTGGTTGACTGTCCTTATAACATTGCCAATTTTCCCCTTATTTAGACATGTCATCCATTTGTACATCTCTATCATATCCCCTCTGGCCATCCTCCTTTTCAGTCAATGTCAATTCAGTCTAGTAAGTCTCTCTTCATAACCAAGATTCCTAATTCCTGGTATCATTCCAGTCAAACTTTTCTGCACTCTCTCCAATATATCTGTTTCTACATCATGGTAGGGCGACCAAAACTGCACAGCATACTCCAAATGAGGTCCAACTAATGCAAGATAAAGCTTTGATATTACTTTAGGGGTTTTGTTACTAACACTTCTCATGATAAATCCCAACATTCTATTTGCCTTGTTATTAACTTTGATACACTAATGCCTTGGTTTTAGGCCTTTACTTACTGATACTCACAAATCCCTCCCACAGTCTGATTTCCCTATGAGTCTATCGTATAATAGTAGTTTGAGTTAATCTCCTTCTCTACACTCAATGTCTTACATATGATTACGCTGAAATCCATATGCCACTCCCTCGCCCACTGAGAGAGTTTATCCAAGTCCTCTTGTACCTTCACTGCATCACTAGGTGAGTTAATTGTTAACATTTCCTAATTCATATCGTCTCCAAATTTACTCAAGGCATGATTCCACTATCCAAATTGTTTATACAAATAATGAAAAGAGGAGGTCCCATCACCGACCCGTGTGGCACATCACTGATTACAATCGCCCCAACCCGTACATTACAGTACTAGTAATCCTTTCATCGTCTGACACCTTCACTTGGTTATACATATATGTTATCCCTGTTTTTCATTTTCTGTACCTAAGCTTATTCAGTTTCTATGGTTATATATTTAGTACATACGAGATTTTGAGAAGCTATACCAGGAAGATTAGGTACCCCTAAATAAAAGCATTATTTCTTTTAAAATGTTAATTTCCACGTTTCCTCTTATAAATTGTCTTTACCATAATCCTGAATATAAAAAAAAAAGAAAATAGGGATAAATCGAAAGAATTCACTGTAACGAATTTTTTGTTACTTCTTGAAGAACAAATTTTGTGACAGTCTGACCGAGTTACCCAGGTTTACTGAACTAAACAGTTCGGTACAATCATTTACATTTCGTTTACACAGTAAGTCCACTCCATATCACTAGTAATGTTAACAACAGTAAATTTTCTTAGGCGTACGAATATGTTCCACTCTCCAGTCCAGTCAGATAAATCAATGAACATATATGAAAAAAAAATTACTCAAAGCATATTCGTGCGACTGGGATTTGTTTATAAAAGTTGATACAAGTGGCCAGGTTATCGTACCGACCCTGGCGTCCGTCCGTCCGTCCAAATAACAATAATGATAATGATAATGATAAAGAGATGAACGTGTCTTCTGACGATGTTACTTGTAGTACTAAGGCTCAGGCTCAGGCTCAGGTCGGCCATAACCTCTTGGGTATTCTGGTTGCCGACGATAAGAGGGTTTCATTCTGGGTTCCAGACCTGGTAGATGTGGCCTCGGTCTCTTCTTATTGCTGGAAATAATAATGAATACAACTTGATGTACATACGCACAACTAT
>JAUUDZ010055322.1:0-10390 GCA_032361705.1 Panulirus versicolor | reverse complement strand
TCCACAACTCCATCACTTCCAGTAGTGGCTTAATATCCACAACTCCATCACTTCCAGTAGTGGCTTAATATCCACAACTCCATCACTTCCAGTAGTGGCTTAATATCCACAAGTCCATCACTTCCAGTGGTGGCTTTGTGAACTAACATACAGTTTACAGATACGGACTACAACGAATACAAGTTACAGACAAGATACATCAAACACACAGGACAACACGAGACAACCCACTAGGATCTTAATCTCCCGACGAAGGCAATCGCCGGCTGGAAAACAGAGTCCATTCCACTACACGCAAGATCAAGCCACAAGGGTCAGTCACAGACCAAGCTACAAGGGTCAGTCTCAGACCAATTCAGTTGAACCCCAAGGCATGAAAAAAAAAAAAAAATAGAAATACAAATCAGATTTAACGACAGCTGACCTCTGACATGTGACCACACCATAACACCTGCGAACATTTAAATGTACCTGAAAATCATCACACTCGCCATCGACAAATAAAATATGGTTGTGAGTATGGCAAAGACGAGATACGTCTTGCGCAGCGACAAACGTAAAATACGGACACAACTCAAAAAAACTGATCCAGTGTCGAGCATTTTGAAAGTACGAGAGTCACTGCGACCAAGCTGGATCGTATTATATTTGACGTAACAAACAGCATAACTAATGGCGGGTTGAAGGACTGTCAGCGGTGACAGCCACGGAAGAAGAAGCAAATGGAAAGCGATTTCGTTCGGACATGTCGGTCGGTAGCAGGAAAGACGAACTGCTCTTTATACCTCTGAGACTGTAGCCTGAGCGAGGGGGACCAGCCAGCGTCCCGTCACGGCTGAATGAGGCCACAGATCCCGACCGTTCTTCAACTGAGCCAAAAAAAGAGAAACTAAACATGTTTGAGGGAGGTGATATGGCCTTCGGGTGGGGTGCCCCCCAGCATCCGCCAGACCTAAACTGGTTTTATTCATTACAAAAGATAATGATGATCGACGCCATAATAATGGCCTTAACAAAGGCAAGGGCGTGGAAACGATCCCCGGGCACCGAACACCTTGAAAGGATACATAACACCCCGGTAATAATCACTCCTCCTCCCACCGCATGATAATCTTATGGGGGTCCGCCTCCGCAATCACAGCTCAGTACAGCGCCAGCTCCACATCTGATCCTCAGACTACTCCCTTGTTGTGGTACACACACACACGACTATGCAATTCCCTCCCCGTATAGCAAAAATAGGAAACATTGTCCACACGGGCACGGGGACGAGTAGGAAGGGGTTCGAACCGTAACAAAGACGACGACGAGTCAGGAAAAAGTTCCCAAATTTCTCGAGAAGGTATTTGGTGAAGGAGCCGTATATGGACGAGGCGGCAGCAAGGGCGGAAGGCAACAGGGCCAGGATGGGTGTTGACTCCCACCCTCTAGCGGGAGGTGTGGGCAAAGGGCTCCACCCTCACCCTCCGTCTAAGGACATGAGATAAAGCCCACACCGGTGACCTTTACTGTGTACACCTGCAGCAGATCTGACGAGCCCGGCGTGCCGAGAGATCTACCATGACATGTAGGAGTTGCGGCACCTCCGACGCCAGAAGGTGACGTGGGTCTTACTGTCCGGCGACGCTAAGTGCCCCAGCAGGAGGCGACCGTCCAATGCACCAGCAGGTGGGGAGACGAGACCTCCTCTAGTCTACCTTTGCCTACACCAGCACGTCACCCTACCACGGCCTCAACTTCTGCGACAACCCCAGAGGGAAACACCAGGTCCTAACCTACATCACGTCCACGGCCAACCCTACCATCTACAACTCCTGGACCAGATCCATTACGCACGTATAAGCACCAAGACCATCCCAGCGTGCGACACCCAGCTTACTACACTTCCCTCCACAGCTACCCCATCCGGACCATTATCATGACGCCTCGCACACATAACCGACACCTGCCTCCGTCATGATACCGGCGGCGACTGATGGATGGCACGCCTCAGGAGATGCCATCACCTGCCAACACCAGTGAGGTGGTACACATGGTACAGCAGGGTACAGCAGGAGCATCACTGCCTCCATGTGTATGGTACACAACGGTGCTGCAGGTACGAGAGATGACCTGCTGAATTACGGGGCGCTACGGACTGACGGGGGAACAAGTGGATTCGGGTGGAGGGACGTGATCAGGAATGATCTGTTCCACCAAACTGGGGAAGATAGAAATTATAAGATAAAAAAGTGGGGTTGGGTTATTAACGATAATAGCAACAGGTGGCGGAGAAGATTGTGAGGGGATAAGGATGCCATGGGAGGAATAGAGGCAGGGCAACCATGGGGGGGGTCGTTCCATCACGCCCAACTGTGATTGACGGCTTCAGGCGTGTGGAGGAGCCGTGCCTCGCCTCACCCCTCACAACATCTGGGTCGTGGCAGACGCTACATCATGAGTGGAAGGCCTCACCAGGCCCTCACAACCCTCACTACTCCCCAGTACAGTCAAGTTTACATCTCTCCTTTCAGTCTTTCCCTTCTTCTAAGTACCTTCCCACTACCAGAAGACTGGTTCACTAAAAACTCGGGCGAGCAATCTATTCTCTCCCCAGTATTGTCTTTTTACTCCTTCGCTAAATTCTAATCATCTCATCTTTCCGATCTACCTTTACTCGTTCCTTGTCGGCTTTTGGGGAGAAAAACTAGTCCACCGGAGGGGGCGCTCTCCCTTGCAGCCAACTCTTCGACTCGAAACTTGTCTGGCTGAGGCGTCCCATCAGTCTGCAGGTGTCTTACCAACCACACCCGAGGCTATGCCTCCACCAGCAGTGGGACCAACACCCGAGGACCTGCCTGTAGCAGCAGTGGGATCCACACCCAAGGCTATGCCTCTAGCAGCAACGGGAGCCACACCCGAGGACCTGCCTGTAGCAGCAGTGGGACCCACACCCTAGGACCTGCCTTGTAGCAGCAGTAAGACCCTAGGCCTACCACGGTAAGAGGGTGCAGGTGAATCATGTCCCCAGCTACATACAATCCTTCTGTCATTCATCATCACGTACCATCCTCGTATCATGGAACTACTTCCCTATAGCACTTCCAGTCATCAACTCCAGCGATCGCATCATCACCAACCATCGTTACCCCTCACAACACTAACTTACGTCTGACCCTCACTATCTACTAGTGCTCAAGAATTCTGATAATCTAAAACAAAATTTCAACGTTAGATAAGAAACAACGAAGGAAAATAACAGTTTAGAGTCAGAGGTGAAGAGGATGTATAACAAACTTCAGTTGTAAAGTTGTAAAACAATGGGTTAAAATCAACATCAGACACTGTCATGGTCGAGACTAACAATGAGTTTACAACACGGGACAATCATCTAAATATATGACTCATGAATCAACAGACGTGTTCCAGAACAAAACAACATACGAAAGTATTCAAACTTTTCTTCCTTTAACAAAGCAGATCACCTCTATCCCTCTAGCCAATCTGGTGGCGGTGACCTTCCCTCCTCTAGCCAATCTGGTGGATGTGGTAATTACACCAATGCTTTCCATCCGTCCTTTACTATAAAATCCCTGACAGTGTAACCCTCTCTACCATGTGATGCTCATAGACATGTTTTCCTGTTGGCTCAAGTGCCCAGGTGGGTGGGGAATGGAGCCTTCTACCATTCACAACACCAGGCTATCATCCCTGCCGTTCCTCATGGCTAATACGTCACACACACACACACACGCACACACACACGCACTCACACACACACACAGACACACGCACACACATACACACACACACACACACACACACACCTCAGCTTTACAACCAAGTACCTCGTCATCGCCCGGCCCTCTCAGGGGAAGATGAGTGGGCTGGATTGCCTGTGAACCTCCTGACCTGTCTGGGACCCGAACCCAGACACGTTAGATTGGAGGGGCGCAACGCAGGCCACTGCACTGTGGAGTGTGTGTGTGTGTGTGTGCCGCCCACAAGGGTGCAGAAGGGGATCCACAGTGAGAGGGAGGAAGTGTTGCCGAAAAGAGGGGAAAAAAAAAAAGAAGTGGTGCAACATTAAAGCAGGTAGGCCCAGCGGCTTCCCACGCTCCCACATCCCTGGCAAGAGCCAGTCGGCTCCGCCAGACGCTTCCGCACCAAACACTCAATGCAACAGTTTGACCAATCGATAATAAGGCGGCCTGGGCTCCCACACACACACACACACACACACAGGGCAGCTCGGGCGGGAGGCCAGCCGCCAGCTACACCTCTACATACACAGCTTTCCCAGTAATACACTCGCGTCACTCACATTTTATGTGACCTTCAGGAAAAGCATCGTAATACACGTTAATCTTTGATCCACAACTCATAATCTCTCATAATGCGAATCAAGTTATGAGGAAGGTGAGCGTAGCAATGTCAATCTCAAGGCATGAGGTGAGGAAGAAGGCTGGATGACGTGTCCTGCCTCATTATGAGGCGTAGATCTTTCTCATGCCACCCCCGTCTGTTGGCCGGCTACTGTGGCATCAACCAACACCATCATTGTTCTCAGGCAACATTGCTACTGTCTACTGTGGCTCACCCTCTCCCCAGCCACGAGCAATCACCAGTCACTTCCTCAGTCACCATTTGAACCTCACAATAACCTCTCCACACTCACGGGTCTGGCTGGCGTAACCCTGGCATTCATACAGTGGTATAAGATCAGCCTCCTGTACTCCAGTTATCATTCATCACCTCCGTCACACCTTTATGTCTCTATAATGATGCCCGTCCAGACCTGACGTCTTCACATCCCTCACCACCATCTGACCTGGTCAGGTCAAGACGGCTATGACATGGGAGGGCGTGGGAATGACATATATCACCAGACAGGATGGTCTAGGAGGAGGTTATCAACGGGAGGTCACCTCCAACAATATAAACTCCATATATATACATATATACATAGATGATGACAATACAGTAGGAGACTCCCTCATGACCCCCCCCCCCTCCCCCCTGGACACAACAGTAGGCAAGAAATCAGCCATGAAGAAACACCAGGTGGGACACACACACAGAGCGCACTGATATGGACGTCTAAGGTCAAGAAACTGTCTTCGGTGATACGATCAAAGTATTTCAAAAAAAAAATCTCTTAATTTCATAAGGACTCAACCGTATTCTCACGGCATTTCTTGAACCCTAAGACATTCATCAAACAGGTTTACTTCTGAGCGATGGAATGAGGTTTGTTGTTCTTGTCCGCACTCGCTCTAGTTTTTCTTCGTCTCGGAACAAGGTGAGAGCAGCAGTGAACGGCGATCTCGGGAAAGCTGTGAACGTCACATCACTCGGACATCCACAGGGCACCCTTCACTCCAGCTGCCTCAGCTTCGTCTACGGCTGTGTTACTATACACTACAGTGTAGCGTCCCTGTCAGGTCAGACTCAAGTGCGTCTCAGTAAGTAATCTTTAACTTCACGAGATTATGTGCGTTCCCTAAGCCTGCTTCCCCACACGACAGTCCCCCTATATATGCATAAATGAGTCAAGACTAACGAGAGAGAGAGAAAAAAAAGAAGAAACACTGGGTGAGCGAAAGGCTAGCGAGGACAGGTGAAGCGAGACTGGCCAAGGGGAAGGCTGCCTTGCGAAGTGTCCCCAAGGCGAGTCAGGCACCACGGCTCATTAACACCGTCGTCTGCATACCACACAGACACGCGGGCTGCCTCGGTCGAGAGCTCGCGAGACACATACTCAACTACGACCTCGTGACGTCAATACCACCAGTGACGGGAACTTCAGAAGGAAAACGTAGAATACTTTAGCGACAACCACGCTCGTGAGGCGTGAGGACGCCCTCCCAGCACGGCACCCACCTACAGCCAGAGACACACGGCCTACCTACGTCAGAAGGTAGCCGCCTCCCCGGCTTGCCTCGCCTTATGAGGCGGGAGACACCACCTCCGTGACCTTGAATATAAAAGACCCGGAATAATTGCTGGAACAAATGAATACCAAGTGAAGTCTTGTGAGTGTGGAGCAGGTCCCAGGCCCCTCATGACACACCAGAGCTTACCTCACTACACTCATGACTCGCATCACAGCTACCCTCACTACACTGATACCTCACACCACAGCTTCCCTCACTACACTCCTACCTCACACCACACAGCTTGCCTCACTATACCGATAAGTCTATCTATCACCCAGCCAGTACATGGCTATAACACACATCTCCATCAGCAAGGAATCCAACAACCAATGATCGAGTCCTGCCTCTCAGCCTCCCATGAACCTATCAACACCAAGCCTCTTCCCTACAAACCTTCCATCAGCCCACAACTTAGACTCTGACCATTCCCCACCAGCCCATGCCTGAACCCCTTCCCAATCTCGGTCATAAACAGTACATAAAGCGTCACCGATCATATTTCTCCTCAGCACAACCCTACAGTTTGCACGTCTCACGTAACTGTACGGGAAGGCCACTCCCTCCAAGAACAGACTGGGGTACATGAGGGAGGCGGCTGAGGTAGGCCTAGCGCCCCTCTCTATCTTATCGTCCAGCCACAGTCTACTCTGCTCTTAATACCTCACGGGGTCAAAATACCACCACACTTACATGAACTCAAGGGCTAGGCTAAACCCGCCTCCCGAAGAAGGTATCCTGTGGACCTGACCGTACAAGACGACAATAGAAATTGGTGTCAAGTATTTTTTTTCGTCGTTACAACCACAGGAGGTCATCTCACAGCAGTCATCACCCGCTACTTTACAACCATATTAATCAATATTTGTAGAGGTCCAATAGTGTGTGTGTGTGTGTGTGTGTGTGTGTGTGTGTGTGTGTGGCGGTTCTTGGCCCAGACGCCTTATCTAGGACTCCCAGAGACTACGCCTGACACTCTCCTCTTCCAACATTCATCCTACAAACACATGCAACGTTCGTTTATAAGCTAGGGCGACTCTGGCCCCCGACATCCCCCAAGTCTGAGCAAGGGGGACACGACCACCGTTCATTCTCATCCATGTTGTCTGTGTTTACCTGACCCGAGGGATGATCACCACCGCCCGTACTGCTGGGGAAACCTGTGTGTCCATTCATGTATCAGGGCCAGCCTGACTGATGCTCTCTATCTAGTAACATGGCCGGTACACCCGTAAGGTTCATGTCCATACATTCTTATACACTAAAATGACTCTTCTCGTTGTTAGTCTCTGCGTTTAGAGTGAAGGTATACATACCAGGCGGTTCACATCGGCGTAAGCCTCACCTCGCGAGAAAGAAAATATTTGCCTCGTCTAATCTGTCATCGGACAAACCCACAAAACACCACGTGAGGGAGGTGTGTACTGACGAGGACCGACAGATGGTGTGGGCGGCGACTGCCTACTGTGGGGGAGCACATGACTTGGTCATGTTACACCAGGTGGTGTGGTGGTGGTGGCAGACGTCGTCTCCATAACACATGGTGCCTGAGGCAGGCTACACCAGGTGGTGTTGGCTGATGCCATAACAAAGCGTGCTGCAGATAATGTGGTTATTAAGCACAACTGACCAGTAGTCAAACACTTGATCCTGTCTATAGAGGAGTCTATAGATGAATGAATACAAGAAAGACGTCTAATAGGCCTTTAGGATAACCCCTTGTACACCACAAATGAAGTGTACACAACAAATTGTTGACATTGCCTAATTAAGGCGGGACTACTGGTACCTCTCTGGCAGCTTCAGCTTGCTAGGAAACGTGAACTGTACGAAATGTAAAGTGTGGCGAGAGACAGGGCTAAGCTGAAATATCATAGCTGCCTTGGGAGGGAAATTTTAACCTTTTATTGACAAAAAAAAAAAAAAACTAGCCAGCAATGCCAGACAAGACGAAGCACTTCAGTACAAGATACATCCAACACTCACGTAGTACCAACACTCCACGGGAAGAAATCAAGTTAACTACTCCATAACGAGATGGTTATACGACATAACGACCAGACCTGACAACGACCAGCGATATAGTCCTCTGACCGAGTGGCCTCTGAGGGACACGGACACCACTCAAGCCTCCATAATCCACCACTGTTTCCCATCACAGAGCGACCGTCACATCCCGCCATTAGCAGATTAATATAACTGAATTTGTCGGAGGGACGCTGCAGGTGGGAATGAGATAACAAAGACAAAATGTTGTGCTGCGTCGGCTGCTGTCTTGCTCTCCCCCCCCAACCTTCCCCAGGCAGTTCCAACTGTGTCTCTACAGGAGAGAGAAAGAGAGAGAGAGAGAGAGAGAGAGAGAGAGAGAGAGAGAGAGAGAGAGAGAGCGGTGCAGGCAAGGTCGAACCCCGCAGGCCGGGGCTGTGTCCCGTCAGGCAGCAGCATGTGCGGGTGACACACCAACCTACTCATCATTCCCTCGTCAGCCACCAAGCTCCTACGCCAGTCTGGCATACATACACACACACACACACACACACACACACCCTCCACACCTGACACACTGTGCTGTACGCCTCCTGCTAACCACAAAAGTGCTGTCATATATCCAGCATCATCAATGGCTGTTGAGATGTGTGCATCATAAAGTGATGATATTCACTGTTGCACATCCTGCACTGGTCACACAACCAGCTCCTGTGTTGAGTGTTCCCGGGTCACACAACCAGCTCCTGTGCTGAGTGTTCCCGGGTCACACAACCAGCTCCTGTGTTGTGTGTTCCCGGGTCACACAACCAGCTCCTGTGCTGAGTGTTCCCGGGTCACACAACCAGCTCCTGTGTTGAGTGTTCCCGGGTCACACAACCAGCTCCTGTGTTGAGTGTTCCCGGGTCACACAACCACCTCCTGTGTTGAGTGTTTGCGGTTCACACAACCAGCTCCTGTGTTAAGTGTTGCCAGGTTTCAGTTTCAGTTTCCATATAACCTAACCATATTAAGTGCACTACGTGTTTGTAACTCAATCTGTCATCCGGAACCTGACTGCTCACCTCGACACCTGGGCTCACGTCTCACGACCGCATACACACACACACACACACCACATCCTTCGTACACAATGTGTTGCCAGTGTACTTAACATTTCCCGGGCAAATGTCTTGGTGAGCGCACGCCTCTCCATACATGCACCCCCAGTACAAGACGGACTGTAGAAGACAGTATTCCTCCCGCGCCACCACGATCACCAGCCTCCCGCGCCACCACGATCACCAGCCTCCCGCGCCACCACGGTCACCAGCCTCCCGCGCCACTACGATCACCAGCCTCCCGCACCACCACGGTCACCAGCCTCCCGCGCCACTATGATCACCAGCCTCCCGCGCCACCACGATCACCAGCATCCCGCGCCACCATGATCACCAGCCTCCCGCACCACCACGGTCACCAGCCTCCCGGAAGCAGAGGGCAACCTTGTTCCCCTGGTGACGATGGTGGCCGCCTCCTCCCTCCTCCTGCTGACATTTTCTCTAATATATGTCAGGGATTTTTGAGAAAGTTTGTTTTAAGTCCTCGGCCGCCGCCGCTCGCTCTCTCTCTACATCATCAAGTTAACACTGGACCATTTTTCCCGACGCGGATGAGGAAGGAGAGTGGCTGTTGCACATGAACTATACCAAGAATAGATCAGTCTCTCACTTTCTACCTAACATGTTTCCAACCTGACCAAGTCCCGAGTGAGTGTACATTACCTTCCTGTACTGTACACACAAGACCTTTGTACTCGACTCATCTGGTTTAGAAAGATATTTCACATCTCTTTCTGCCAAATGAGAGCCGTTGTTGTGTGGCAAACTGGTCAGCAAGCCTTCTAGGATGTACCAAGTGTGCATTTTAATTCTCTCTCTCTCTCTCTCTCTCTCTCTCTCTCTCTCTCTCTCTCTGCACTTTACGACACTGTGTGCGAGTAATTCTAAATTGTTCTCGGTAGATATGGCGTTATAGCCAAGGCGGACTGTGCGCGTCGTCTGTTTTTGCCCAGCGTCCAACCCTGTAATTTCATCCTTCTTCATATATGGCATCAGCCCAGAGCAGTATAGTGTTATAGTCTGGATGATGCAGTGTCACATCCCAGTGTTCTCAAGGTTCACAGTCCAGCTAAGGTCATCGGACACATGTTTTACAGTTCTCCTCCAAGACTCGCTTATGTTCTTGTTGTCCTATATTCTCTACGAGTTTCTAGGTCCTCAACTCCACCTTGTGGAAGCTTGGCGGCGGTGTGTCCACCTCACCTGCAGATAACACCTATATTTGACATATCCTGATGCCATGTTCCATGACACGTTAGTCTGTGGCTGTCTCACGTCACATCTGACAATGAAAAACACTAGGGCTTCATGTTCACTTCCCGAGGGAACCACGCTTTTTCTCATGGAGACATCTGCTCTGTATATACATATATATATATATATATATAT
>JAUUDZ010055311.1:0-10390 GCA_032361705.1 Panulirus versicolor | reverse complement strand
TATATATATATATATATATATATTATACTTGATCGCCCTTTCCTGCGTTAGCGAGGTAGCGCCAAGAAACAGACGAAGACAATAGCAACAATAATGATAACAATTATAATGATAGCTAAAATGACAGTCTTGGCAATAATAACTACAACGGTAGTAATGATAATCAACAGTTTATTCTCCTAACAAAGTGCAGAGAAGATCTACATTATATGAAGAATGGGACTATGACAAGAGAACAGGGTGTCCAACAGACACTCCTCACAGAAACATGATGGACAGTTTTAAATGCTTATAGTGGTTGGACTTGATGCAGTTATAATACTGAACTGCAACCCGGGGTAGAGGGATCTGCGTTGGCAGGTGATGAGGGCGAGGATGGTATCGCAGCCTTCCCCGAACTGTCGGACGAGGACCAGATGGTTGGAGGAAGTCGGGAGGACTGAAGATGATCTTGCGTGTTCCCCTCACGCATTGCTTCCAGCAACTCCTGTTGTTTAGTGGATAGGAAGGGAGACCAGTCGAATGACCTACATGGAGGATGGGAAGACTGAAAGCTTTATAGAAGTCCCTGGTTCAGTTGCAGGGAGTGGAAATGCCCTGAGTATTAGCATGTAGCGATAGAAGGCAATGGGAGGGCAAACAACTGGTGGTGTATTGCTTCTGTAAATACTGTGCTCTGGAGGATGTACGTTGGCTGCTCTCATCTCTGCCCCCTCGTCTTCGGCACTGCCTCTGCCACTGACTCCAGACACTGCTCACTTTTATTACTATTTTCAACCGTTACACTGAATCATGCGGATCATCCAGACAGATCATTCACAACTCATACCTTCTTGCTTGCACAGGGGTACAGGGAGGATCAACAGTACTGATCATGGGTGTTACTTGACACGGTTTGTTTCCGTGAAGGCTGAGGACGTGTGTGTGTGTGTGTGTGTGTGTGTGTGTGTGTGTGTGTGTGTGTGTGTCTGTAACTGTGTCTCGAATGAAATTAGGTTTGTTTCTTAAGGATTGTGCTTCAGAAGACAGCCTTTGTCACCTCAGGACAGTTGTAGGCATCTCAGAACAGTTACAAGCACCTCAGGACAGGTGCAGGTGCTTCATGACAACATCAACGGTGGAAATAATGGAAGCATCACAGTATGAAAGCTAGGGTGCAGGTACTTTAGAGGTGAAGGGGACAAATATTACTTAGCAACTGTAATCATTTTTTCATTCATATATCTGGACAAAACAGTTGCTTAACTTTGTTTTCCTCTGTGTATGGGTCACCAGCCCAGAGAGACATCCCACGTATCCCACTTATCCGATTTCCAATAAAGAAACTAAATCACTCCTACATTGCTTAATTCATTGGTGTTTATCTTTAGATTAAGTTTGAAAGGAATGGAATTTTATAATGTTCCATATCCACATATCTCGACACAGACAGCCCTGCTATGTTTCAATAGATATTTCTTGTTGTAGCGAAGGCAGGGACATGGTTGGCAGCATGAGCAGGAGGGTTGAGTTAAAGAGTGAAGGAAGGGGATGGAAGCTGGCCATCCTCCTGTATGCAAATGATGAAGTTCCTCTGGGGGAAGGCAACAACAGGCCAGCACACCAGTAAAACAGTTTGGAAGGTGTGCTGAAGGAAAACACTGAATGTGAATGAGAGTAAAGGCATGTCCGTTGTATTTGACATAGGGAAGGAGAAGAGTGAATTTTGTATGTGGACAAAGCTGGGAAAGGTTAAAGTTACAGAATGATAAAAAATGAAAACCGTATATGAAAGGTAGATGGAAAAGCACAGTGGAGAGAGTGATGAAGAGCAGGGAGGATAGTAATGGTAAAGGAGGGGGAAAAAATGCGGGTTTGTGAGGCGGAAAAGGGTGACGGTAGTGTGTGTGATGGCAACTTACACGAACGTATGACAGTGAGTCGTAGGGGACTTGGGATATAGGGATGGGTAGTGGGGTGGAAGTGTTGGGTAAAATATGTGGGGATGGGGGTGACGGGGGTGATAGGGAACTGGTCACATAAGATAGGGATAATGAAGTGTGGGGAGAGAACGTGACAGCAGCAGGTGAAGATATAAACCACGAAGTGTCGAGCTGATGGGGACCTGGCAGAGAATCGATGTGGGGAGATCATCAAGGAGTGGATCTGGATGAGGTGAATGGCATGGAAGGAGGGGACGCCTGAGAAATGGTGGAAGGGCAGAGAGCGTGAGCGTGCGCCCGGGAGAAACCAAGTTATTAAACGAGATATACCATGGGAAGACCTGCTGTTGGCATCAACAGACGGAATACCATATTTGTTTTGCTTATTCTAGTTCATTGATGATTATTCCAGGACCCTTTCTATGAAAGAGTCCTGGTGTTACCCTCTACCTATCTATAGGCTTCTATAGCCCAAGATTGCAGGGAAATTTAGAATCCTTTGGCATGAGATGTTATTTGATAAAACTTTACTCCCAATAATACAGCCTCACAAAAGATGACTTTTCACTCGCGGTGTAACCTCCAGCAGGTGGAGTTCGGTAACATCCGTCACAACAATAAAACTTCGAGTAAGTAGAAGCGTTATTTTATTTTGAAATATATCAAAATAATGTCTCTCGTTGGGTCACGCCACGTGATGGGCAGAGTCTGAAGGGATGAGAGTTCAGTGTAGTGGTTTCTCGATCTTTGTTGTGGGGGGAACCTCATGTTAAAGGAAGAGATTTTCCGGTCAGAGTAGAATGGACAGTTCCGCGCCCTGACATCTGAACCTTAGCAAAGGTCAAGGGGTGAATCTAGCAAGACTGACGGACAAATAATGGGACGATGAGGGAGCGAACTTCAGATTCTGACTGACCCAAGATGAGGTCAGCGCTTTTTATGACGTCCTCTGCGGCTTGAGTAGCTCTTGTGTTGGTGCTGTGGGTAAAACTGACACCACTAGGATTCATGTTCAAGATTCTTTGAGAAGGAAAAGGAAAAACGAACAAATTGTGAGAGAATAAACGGGTTGTTTATGCAAGCATTTTCATTTCAGGAACCGTATATGGATGAGACAAGTGTTGAGGTACGGCTGGAGAGCTAACTGGACTCTGGTGTCGGATTTGACAATGGCCAGAATCCCCAACTACCTGAATATGATTGTTGGCTATGAGAAGAAACATGGGTAC
This sequence comes from Panulirus versicolor, assembly GCA_032361705.1. Classification (NCBI taxonomy): domain Eukaryota; kingdom Metazoa; phylum Arthropoda; class Malacostraca; order Decapoda; family Palinuridae; genus Panulirus; species Panulirus versicolor. The sequence continues at coordinate 7,239 of JAUUDZ010055311.1, read as the reverse complement.
CATTCTAAGGGAATTTATTGGTATTACGGGCGAATTTGTCCTCAATGTGTATTTGGTGCTTCTGTGACCAAGTTTTTGTGACGGAGATGATTGAGTCAGTTTCTATCTTAAATGGTCCTAGATACTAAAGGCCATCACTGGGAGTTATGGTCGCCTCAAAGTGTATCTTCAACGATTTTGTGACAAAATTTGTGACTCCTGGGTCAAAAATTGGTGACAGAGGAGCGAAAGTAATTGGGACATAAGTCAACACTAACAATGTTGCTAAGGGAAATGGTGCGTACAAGGAAAACTGACACCTTAAGAACAAATGTCGTCCATTTTATAGGCGACATATGACTCTTTTTCTCCAAAAACGAAATAACTGTCCCTGGAAACGTAACCTAAGTCATACGAACGTAATCTGTTTCAGAGGAAAAATTTGCTTAGTTTGCAGACAAACATTTAAAGATTGGATGTAAAACTGGTGAAACTACTACTTTTCTGAGGCCTTTATAGGTAAAATCAAGAGTGGTAATATTTCGTGTGCGTGTGAGCCATAGTTCGTGTGTGTGTGAGCCAGACATCCATTTGACGTCCCCTTGAACCAGCGTGTGGCAAGGAGGGGCGATGGCTAGTTTCGGAGGTGGTAGTGGGAGCTAGGCCCTTTCTGCTCCCACCTCTCTCTTAGTACCCTGCTTGTTACGAGTCATAACTCCCGCCGTAAATAACTCATCAATATGGCTATAACAGCGAATAGCTCTCAGGAGGACGCTGGCTTACCCCACGCCCAACGACCTCTTCCGTCACGGCGAGAATATCGACGCATCTGACCGCCCACCTTATACTTCCCCACACATCTGCTCGCAACTCACACTTCGCACTTGCCTTCATGCGCACCTCAGCATCTACCACTACAAATTCTCTTATACCTGATGTCACACCTTTCCTATTAATTTTCACACATGTCGTACAACATTGGCCTCACATCTGCTTCTACACTTGCTTTAACACTTACTCTCTGACTTGTCCCACGCGTAAACTCATACCCTCTTTCACATACCCAACCTAACGTTTGACCCTACATACGCCTTGCACTTTCCCTTATACCCCTTCACATCTGCTGTCGTACCTTTTCTCATACCTGCTGCTACTATTACCCACACACGTACCTTAATATCATGCCTCACACCTGCCTTTGCGCCCGTCTTCTACTCTGCCCTTGAATCTTCCTGCACATTATTCATGTCAGGTATCAAACCTGACGCTTACCCCCTCCCACACCCTCTCTCAGTCCTGACACCTAAGCCCGTTACTCCTTCCCCAGAAATACCCTTGTACCATATTGTCACATCTGCAACACGCCTGTCCTCCCACGTTCTTCAGTGCCTACTGCTACACTCTTTTACACATCTTTCACCTTTGCCCTTGTCTCACACTCAGTACCCACCATGGCATTTGCCATTCCAACATCCTCTAAACTTGAGCATATTTGCTCTCACTTCTTTATCATCACATACACCCAAACTATATACATCTTGGGGTTCACCCTTCAGCCCTGCACACAGACCTAGCCATACACCTAAAACACCTAGAACCTGCTTCTGCACTTCGTATTAACACCTATACACACGCCTGTATCTTTCGTTGAGTAGCCTTCATTCTCCTGACATACAATCGTTTGAAGACATTATCACGCATCAGGTGGTCTCTATGATGATCAACAGGAACAAAGTCACACTTGAGTCCTCCACTGCTCCAGTTAGAGTCCACTTTTACCCTGCTTGAAATTCCCCTTGGCCCCTGGTTTCGAGAGTCCTTGTTTGACATGTCTCAACCTATCCTAGACATCTCAAGCGCGCGCGCGCACACACACACACACACACACACACACACACACACATACACTAGCCTTCGTAATACACTGGATGGCTTTTTATGACCTACTTGTCTAATGGGCCTTGGTGTGAGTTTCCGACAGGGAAACTAGTTCATCACTGTTCCTCCCCCTTGGGCTTGGTCGATAAACAGGTAATTAGTGCACGCTGATATATGCTTCTATAACCATATATGAAAATGAGACGCGGGACTTATATACAAGTTTAAGAGACGGAGCACCACTAGTGGAAAACTCTTCTCCCCGTAACACACCAATATCAAACACACACACACACACACACACACACACGGTACAAAACCCTTATCCAGCCCCCTTCATTGAATCCCTAAGTCTAGACAGGGAAGTACGTACACGCATACACAACCACTCTATGACCGTGATCATACATATCCACTTTTCCTCCAGCCCTGTCACACACCCTACTGGCTCCACTTTGGCCCCAAGCCCACTCCCACGCTGCTCAGTCCACCAAGCTTCTGGGGGTGTCATTCTAGACGATGAACTAAAGCTGGACTGAACGCATCGGCACCATCACCCACCGGCTATCGTCTCTACATTATTCATAGACTCTAAGGCATTGATACGCGCTGCAAATGGACTTGAGAATCTCTACGCAATTTTCATACATACTAAACTCGTCTGTGACTCCCCCCGATTGGTCTTCCTATCCTGCTTATCGACAGAGAAAGGCGTTGAAAAGGGTGTGCACGATTGTCCTCTTACACCATCTTCTCAAGAGATGTCCAAACACACCAATCCCTCCCGACTGCCTCCGACCACCACCTGGACCCTGATCCGACAGTTCGTGAAGAGGCTGCTGCTGCTGCTACTACTACAGCACCACTCTCGCCACCGATACCTCCTGCTGCCACCCGAGAACCCTCTTCCTAAAGCCGCAGTTCGACACCACAACGAGCCCAACCGACCCCTTACAGACCGGTATAGAGAGAGCCACATCCAAATCACCTAGAATCAGTTAACTGCCTGTTAACCCCCATCTCTTCTTCCTGCCTCTGTTCACTGTTTAACAGCCCCGCTCCCCTTTTTCAGCCCCCTTTACCCCCTATGTATTTCTGTATATCCTACGTATACGCCTAGTCCTTGGTCGCATTTAAGTCGGCGATCCATTCCTCATCGACATTACTATTCTGTAAACGCACTCGGACGCCAGTAGTCACTAGGCGCGCACCCACCCACCATACAAAGAAATACACACACACACACACAGGATATAGCGGGCCCACCATACCCTATATCCAGCACGGACGACCAGCCTCTGCCTCCGCCTCGCCTCAACCCTGCCTCCTCCCCCCACCACCACCAGGCTCTACACACACACACACACACACACACACACACTCAGCGCACCAGATAAAGCAACATGCGACCTTGCACCCTGATAGCGCACGACTCCTTACACACTCACACACAGATAACGGGCCGCCCTCAGACGAGGTCCCAGTGCCAGACATCAATCTGCCAATATCATAATAACTGTACTAGGCTTAATAAACCTGAGGAAACAGAAAACGGTAAGGGAGCGCGACTCTTGCGGGTGTCCATATTCAATCTGCCTCGTCACGCTGCTCATTAGATGTTACCAACAACCGATTTACCAGTTAACAGGGAATTCTCTCCCTCTCTGTTCCCACACAATCTATATCATTAAAACAGGTCTGTGTAACTGGACGAAACCAACGGAACTGTGTCGCATCTCTAGCGACAATGAAGTCTCGCCAATAGCAGACTCAGCAACTTGCATTTAAGTGTGGTATCGCGCTACACTCTAACCTTGAATGACGCAAACGCTGACGTCAGACAATGACGTCACGTCACGTGATACGCGGGCATGTTCAGTTTCCACTCTGTATTTCCAATAAACAAAAGGTATTAGCGGTTTCCCGGCCAGGGCACCAGCTGAAGGGACGGACAGAGTACCAGCTGAAGGTAGGGACAGAGCACCAGCTGAAGGGAAGGACTGCACCAGGTGAAGACAAGGCAGGAGCACCAGCTGTTGGAACAGCCCTCCAACACCCGAACTGGGCCTACGTTTGTTTCAGGTAGTCAAATCATTTGTCCGCGCTGAGGATGTGAACTGACGGTGATCAACACGGGCCCATCCGGGTTAGGGCCGGCTTGGGTTCGATCCCAGGCATGGGAGTCAGTCCAAAGTCATACCCAACTTTTTATCCTCCCATCGACACTGATCGATCTATGGGTACCTGGCTTAGCCTCGTGTGTGTGTGTGTGTGTGTGTGTGTATGTGTGTAAAACTCTCCCCGCAACATCCAAATATTAATCACACACACGCGCACCCTAGCGATGAGTCATCTACCCATAGTTCCCCATGGCAACCCATGACAGAGCGAGGAAACTCCACAAGACCAAGTGGCCTACCAAGAGGAAGACATCCCTCACTGACTTCCCTGGTGAGGCAGCTGGACCCGTTCACAGATGGGCCCCCCAGCCAGCTGTGTTGACTTGCTTTGCTTCACCCCCGACACCACCCCACAAGGCGCGTAAGCCATCCTCCCTCCCCCTCCACCTACCATATCCTCCCCCCTCGTAACACCCCCGATATTGCCTGGTCTCTTGAAACAACACTGTTACTTTCTAGCCGCGGCCGCTGACTTTAAATCCCATGGGTGGGACGGCACGACCCTTGAGCACGAAGGTGCGACCCCTGGGTATAATATGCCTAGTCTGAGATCTAGGTCGTCCTAAAGGTCAGTTCAGGAATCCTGTGCAGGGCTGTGAGCCCTGAAATACGACTAGATAATGACAAATCACTGGCCCTAAAAAAACAAATGGCCCTCGAAATATAATTACCTAGATAATACCACAAGCTCTAAAGCACTGACTTTGATCTAAAGGAACAACCAATCGCCTATGAAGTAACAAAAAGCCCCTCTAGCCCCTGAGGAACACCCCATAGGTCCAGGAAGAGTATCAACAGCCCCTAAAGCAACTAGTAACCCTCAGGCAGGAACACGATCCGCCTCCTCCCCCCTCCCCTGATGCATAACAATCAACCTCTTCCAACAACGCGATCTCGTATTTAGTTATCAACCGACCGTACAGGACGGCCATAGCCCCCTTACCCAGGCATAAGCGACCTGAAACATAACCCCAAACATCACCAGGCCCTTAGGTGTAATCCCCAGGCCCTGAACTACGACTACATCTCGTGCCAACAAGACCATTAAACCACGAAACGGGACCACTGGAGCGTCAGGCGAGAGCGTCTGGCAAGTCCAGCACCCGGCCACCACCACCACTGCCTCCCTCCCTCACTCAAGGGGTCTCCAATAATCCCACTAAATTACATTCTTCCCCTCGGGGGTCCTTCAAGTGAAATTGAGGGCCCGGGCAGGTGGGAGGAGGAATGTAAGAGAAAAAGGGTGGTTTGGAAGGTACCGGGGGGGCGGCGGGTCATATTGACATTCTGGGCTGAGCAGCAGCAGCAGCAACCACCTCCCCCCTCCCCTCCATCCGCCACTTACTATGCCACAGCCGTACAGTGAGAGCAATATCCCTCCTCCCTCCCTCACTCCTCCTCCCGCCCCACCTCTCCTTCGGAAGTCGATCCGGTTATCCCACGACGTCTGGTGGCGGTCTTTGAGGGAGGTAAAGTTGCAGTGCACTACCAGCCACCCACCGTCCAACCCCACGCTACCTTCCCTCCGTGCTGCATGTCACCACTAACACCCGCCCGCACAAACTGTACCCGGTCACGGGTCACAATCGGTCGGTGAGTGACAGTGGAAGTAGTCAGTTTAAGAGAACCGGTCCCGGTTAATATGAGACGATTATGGAAATGAGGCTAGGCCAACGGGCCATCATCGTCAAACCAAGGAACAATACAAGGCACTTGTGCCTTCGAAATACTACCCTTGTTTTACTTTCATGACACGCGTGTGTCTACGAAGCCAAGGATACTTGAGTAGCCTGAGCACGAAAACCCGAACCTCTAGGTATGATGACGTTGAATGTGACCTGACCTTAAAAGGGCAGGTCAGAGGTCACACCATTACACCCAAGGGTAGGACCGTCGCGAACAGGAGATTAAGAGAGCGCTACACACACACACACACACACACACACCTCAGTTGTTTCGCCACCAACACGTCAGAGGCCAACCCCAGATTTCCGAAGCTGTAACAATTTTCGAGAGAAGGAAATTCTGTGACAGTCGCTAGGGTTGCTTAAAAAGCTGCAGGAGCCATACCATTAAGAAGGGAGGGATGATCTGTGCTGGGCTCAACGGCCGAACCCTTCCAACACACTGGGACAAGCGGGCCTGGGGAACAACGAGTCTATGGCGAGTTCTTTTGCGGTTAAGACGGTACAGTAACGTCCAATCATCTAGAGGCTTCAGCGAGTAGTACTGTTGCGTCATATGCTACGGTTTAACGTCGGGAGGTGAACGTTCTCATTCCCAGCGTTTAAACGCGCTAGGCCTGAGATATACTGACAAACGCAGAAAGCCGAAAAAAAAGAAAGAAAATCAATACCTGCATCACGAGTCATGAGACTGGAAGTAATGAAATAAGTATGACATTTCCAGTGTTCCAGGTACTACCGTGGCGGGGCCTGGAGCCGGGTGGTGGCTGCGGCCCACACACGCCACGTGTACCAAGCACCTCCCTCCCCCCTACCTTACCGCCCAACCAGAAGATATTCCCCTCCCCCACCGACCAATCCCACCGGACTCGGCCGCTCGCGCGACACGCCGCCACGTCTAGATATCTTACTGACGTCATACGCGCCGACACACACACACACACACACACACAGTGGAGCAAATGCCGTATCAAGCAGGAAAAAATCTCAATGCTGCTTGTCAGTTCCTATTGTGATGACTCTCTCTCGCCACGTCATTTCCTTTTTTTTTTCCCCCGCTAGGAAGCACCACTAGAGATTTGACCCGTCAATCTATGTTCGTCAATGAGAAAAACCGTATTCCATCACTGGATCATGCAACACTTACATTTCTAATCTAAACTTTGACGCAATTCAACTTTTTTCTTTTGTTGTTGTTGCCAGAGAAAACTTTCATAACCCAATCGGTACAATGAGCCGGCAACATCTGGCAACGCTCACGTTAAACGATGCAATCAACAACTTTCATTTCCCTACGCTCAACCACCGCAGTTTCTTCTGTCTCTTTACCTCGACAAGTTACGCTGAAGATTGTTGCCCCTAGTGCTTCAAGTTTACATAAAATTCACCCAATAGTATGTAGGATCACCACGTAATCCATGTCTTTGCTAAAAAAAAAAAAATTATCGCTTGATTTAAACTAAGACATACAATACACACACACACACACACACACACACACACACACTTATCGTGTT
>JAUUDZ010055301.1:0-10391 GCA_032361705.1 Panulirus versicolor | reverse complement strand
ATCTAACTATTGAAAGTGTATTTTTTCTTTTATTTCTTTCAAAACCCAGTTCTCTAATACTAAATTCTAATATTTTATGATTTAACTCTGAAGAACATAAACCTGGGTAAAATCATATTTTGCACTCTGTCCTGATACTCACATGAACAAATAACAATGAGTATCGTATAATCTGTTTCCTGTATCAAAATTATTTTTCTCGTGAGTAGCTGTCTGATAAAGATCTACAGGATTGTTACTCGTGCCAGTAGGGAGGACTGCTCGCATACCTAGTGTGGCTGTATGTGATCTCGTCACATCACCTCCCTTCAACCATCTCTTTCCGACCGCCATGTTATTGCTCCACCTCTGTGTTTTATACGTATTATTTTGCCACTGCTCTCGTGAGCTGTACGCCTGTGTCCCACCAACTGAGGTCTGGACCTCTGGCACGCAGCTGGATAGATTTTCATATATTTTTTCTGTTGAGAACATCCACACTAAGATTGACCGTTATGATGCCTCCTTTCCTCGATCACTAATGCTGTAGAATTCTCTTCTTTCTTAAGTCTTTCCCTCTACGTGTATCATGTCCAATTAAGAATTAGGCCCACAAAGATCTGGAGTTCAATTAATTTTAACAACTTTTTCAAATATGATTGATATCTTTATTTTCATACTAGAGGGCGACGACTGGGGCAAGTTGTTCCCGAGCCGTGTCAGCTGCTCCTGAAGCAATATAGTTAACCAGTGTTGCGATAACCACTCGGATTAAGATATTCAAGAGTTGGTGTATGATGCTAGTATTATAGTGGGTGTATGATGCTAGTATTATAGTGGGTGTATGATGATAGTATTATAGTGGGTGTATGATGATAGTATTATAGTGGGTGTATGATGATAGTATTATAGTGGGTGTATAATGATAGTATTAAAGTGGGTGTACGATGATAGTATTATAGTGGGTGTTTGCTGCTGGTATCATAGCTGGTGTATGCTAGTATTGTAGTGGGTGTATGCTACTAGTTTTATAGTGCATGTAAGCTGCTAGTAAGCAGGATCATCAGTGAAGGATGATAGAGTTTATGGAGAAGCAAAGTTAGAAATTCAAAGTATCTGATGTACATTACTGGAACACTGAATATTCTTCACTGGAAATTTTAACTAGAACATAGATATGTTTTTATCATTGATATATAGGTAATCCATAAACTCCAAATCACTGATAAAGCAACAGTACCTATCGTGAGAGAGTGGCACTGTCTTACCTTAAAGTTAATAAGGAAAGAAATTACAGGGACCATTAGGTATGTAAGAGGTCCAAGTTAATGAATAATCTGCGACAGAAATGAAAGAATGAGCGAGTTAAGGTGCAGCAGAGCACCATACATTCCCGTCTGATACTCGGCTGTATTGAAAAATATAACAAGAGGCAGGTGTTGTCGTACTCCTCCTGCATGTGGTTACGCCTCGAGTGAAAAGTCATCCTCGGTGATGCTGCATCATTGACAAATAGATGAAAATAAGTGAAGTTACGTCGAGGAACTTTTTTGCTGCAAAGCAGTGTGAAATTTCCCAGCTCCTGATTGGAGTGCAACATTGAAACTGCAAAAGGCCCATAGAAGGGATTTCAGGAATGCATAATCAACTAACCAGTTATCAAGTAACATCTATGAAGAAGGGAAATACATAAAATTGTGTAGGTGCGTATACCACAAAACGAATGGAGAACTTCATTTACGTTTTCCTCTTCTGTGCTACGTGGCTTTGTGGGTAAAGACACTCAGCTGTTGTGTGGCTCCTCTGAGCTTGTTTACTGCTGGGGACTGTGATGGTTAGCATTGTTTAGCTCAAACTCTGTAAGTCGAGTAGGAAAGGTGTAATGTGGAGCGCGAGAGGTGAGATATGTGGGATATGGAAAATGATGGTAGAATGTGAAGCAATGATGATGGAATGTGAATCAGTCGAGGTAGCATATGGAGGAGCGGAGGTGCAGTAAGAAACAGTTGTGGTGGACGGTGGAGGAAGCGAGTTAAGGTGGGCTAAGTGTTGGGAGGATGTGGAGCAGTGATACTGGGATGATGAGCAATTATAAAGGGATGATGAACAGTGGAGGTAGGTTGTTAAGCAAGCAGGTGAAAGTGCAACAGACATGACAGGTTCATAATAAGCTACAGCTCAACCAATTTCCTCTTCATCCTTTCCCTCACATACACTCTACCATATAGACGAGGAACTTCCAGCCACGACACAAGGGTCTCCCAAACCCTTCCTTCCGCAGAGTTAACTACTCCGTTAGTGTGTATAACATGGGTGCAAACTCTCAGCCTTCCACAATGTGCAGGTAATAGCAAGGATCACAGCACACATCACCACTGCTGCCTCCAGGGTCGCTTTACCCATTGTGCTTAGGCTTCTGTTATTACTGAATGATCTCTCTCTATTGCGACTACTTTTGTTGCATATGATGCCTGAGCAGGGCTAGTGCGAGCTTCGTACTCTCTATTAGTGCTACTTTTCTCTCTTATAGAAATCTAGTAGAGTTATAACTATCCAGTTTGTCTCCGTTACTGTTACTTTTTGTTACACATCGCACCGTGTTGTGTGTAGGGATGTTATTAGTTGCCTTCTCCATGATGCAGTTAGTTTTGCTCCATATGTTGGTTTCTGAAGGTTATCAGCTACAGATTGTGCTCTTAATTCCGCCACGTTACATTGCTGCCGCTGTTTCTGCTACTTTTATTACTTATGATGATCTTGTGGGGTTAGGATTGGGTGGGATTTTCTTGGTTTAGTCATAATTAGCTGCTCGTCCTCTGTTACTGCTATTTCTACAAACTTTCGTGCTCTGGTAGAAATGTTACGCTGTGGCTTGTCTCAGTAACTGCTGGCTCAGAACACTGTCATCAGTTACAAATATAGCTGTTATTGCTGTTATTTGTATTGCTTCCATTGTTGCAAACCCTCAGATGTTTGACTCGGTGATTGCTACATTCATCCCTCTGCCTCATTACTGACGCTTTGTGCCGGCAGGAAATGCATCTCTATATGCCTAATGAATGGAACACAGGGCAGCTGCATCTGTTGTATTACTCGAAAAAGTACATTTTGGGATAGTTTTCCGACAGAAAAGATGATAGAATCAGCACACCAGCCCCAGACGGTATGGGAGGACCTCCCACTAGGCTCGCGGAGTAAATCCACTCTCCAAGGGAATATAGCTTTACGGAGTTTTACATACGCCCATGAAGATCTGAGGCTGCCGTTTGATCCATCCTTTGGTGTACGTGATAAAAAAGGAAAGGGGGAGGGGGAGAATCTGTACAGGAATATGTCAGTAGGATCATTTATGTATGTATGAGAGGGTGAGGAAGGGAAGGGATTTTGAGAAGTATAGTTTTTGTGCGGATGAGGTGTGTGGAGTGCGGATGGTGTGATATAGGCATTTGAGTAACGGTAGTAAATGGTGAGAAGAGGAAGTGACGACTCTAATGAAAGAGAAAAGAGGTGCATGGGCAATACCTGCAGGGAAGTAGTGCGAATTACTAGGATATGCACAAAAGATCCAGGGACTGAAGAAGAGGGCAAACATGGCATGAGATGAAAAGGTATTTACAAACCTAAAGAAGTATAAGGAAATATTTTGAAAGAATAGGAATAATGCGGGGAAGACCAGAGAATAGAATCATCAGTGACGGGAACAGATGGGGATGAAGTAACAGGCAAAGAAGAGATGGAGTTAGTAGTCCAAGAGACCACTGAATGTGTCAGGTGATAAAGGGCATAAATTGACAGGTGCGGCTTGTTTGAAAAGTGAAGGTTCACCGAGCAAGAGTCATGGTGAGTAGATGGTGAAAAGAGAAGAGATGTTGAAAGCCTTGTGTAAGATGAAGAGTTAAAAAACAGCAGGAGCGGATGGGACTGCAGCTGAATTTCTCAATAAACGGATTGACAGAGTTATATGGCTCAAGGTAAGGTGCCTAAGGACTAGCAGAATGCCTGTGTGTTGCCATTATACAAAGACGAGGGCAGAAAAACAAGAAGGTGGTACCATGCTTAGAGCATCAAATTTGGTTGCAACACTGTGGCTTCATGAGCGGTAAAGGATGTGTGAATGAGGTGTTTCTTTTGAGGAATTTGTGTGAAATGAGGAGAGGAAAGGCCTTATATGTAACATTTATGGATGTGGAGAAAGCGTATGATTTTGTTAATAAAGATTCTCTGTGTATAATGGTAGGGAAGGAGAGTCACTAGAAGCAGTAAAGAGAGATGGGTGAGTGGCTCCATATAGAGATGGGTCTGCCTTACGGGTGTGTGCTTTTCACCACGGCTGCTTAATGTGTTTACGGATGTCTTACTGAGGGAGAAAAATGTAAGTCTTGGAGAGAATAGTGGGTCTGTAATCTGGGAAATGTATATGAATACGAATAGAAATAAGTTGATTTGATGCTGTTATAACACTAAATAAAAGACTAATAACGAACATTTTTGGAATGTAAAAAAGAAATTGAACTACAAATTACCTTCTTTGATCTGTTTTCAGATATCTGCAAAGCGTCCGTTCCTGATGCAATGCCAATTAAGGAAGGTCCGGAACTATTGCACACTGTTGCTGCGTCACTTCATGATTTAATTACTCAACGCTGACTAAGAAAATTCTCGGTTTGCTAGTGAGATCAATGACCACCTAAGGTTGATCATTTATGTAAGCTGAAATTTAGCAATTTTCTCCAGATTAATAGTACAAACGAGTCACTATGGTATCCCTGCCTTAGACCCCCTATGGTGCATTATATCAACTTAACCTGGCATCATTAAACAATGATTCTCTTGTAATTTTATAAATTATTGTGATTATATTTCTAGTTGTTGATAGTACTGACGCCATATCTGCAGGAATTAAGATAAGCTTCGTAAGAAAACGATTGTAGGGTTAGTTTAGAAAATTTCACAGACACCAAAGGTAAACGAAAGCATCTTTGACAGAGTTAGCAGAACTTTGCAATAAAAGGAGTCAATTATACTGGAAAATTTTGACATGTTGTTAAAGTACCTACATGCAAAGATTTATCTGTAATGTTGTAGTTGGAGAAAAGTTTGGTTGAGTTAATAGATTCCAGACTGGCAAATTATCATCAACTTCCTATTGCTCTTAACAGAGAAAGCTGGGATGACATAGTAAATAAAAACAATATGGACGTAACTTAAAAAAGCTCTAGTTAGACACGCAGGTTATTTTCCAGAACTAAGCCAAAATGAGGGAACAGTGAGACAAAGAACTGCATGCTGCCTAAGAAACTCAAAAAAAAAAAGAATCGCCAACATGACTAACTTTGGGAAATTTGCATAAAAAACTGAAAAAGATACATATTCACTAAAAACAGAAGAACTGGTGATTGATTTGTTATGTTCGAGGCAAGAGAATCATTATCACCAAGCCAACTGGTGTAAGAATTACGGAATTCAATGACTTTGCTCATGTTAGTCTGACCTTAGCTAAGATTTCGAGTAATATTTTTCCTCTCTAGCCACTGAATACACAACTCACATCCCAGATCCAGTACCAGTGAGAGGCAAGGGAAAGATTCTGCATCATATGAATTTTCCAGAAACTTTGTTAGCATTCAATGGATCGAACGAAAATATAATGAGAAATACAATAACATTTACCTCAGGGAAACAAAAGAACCAAAAAATGAGATTAGTAAGGCAATGACTGCTCTCTTCAGATGTCATTTGGTACAGGGAAAGTGCCAGAGAATTGTAAGTTTATCAATGTAAAACCGATGCTCAAAACTGATAACGTTTCTGATCGAAAATGATCGTCGAAATAACGTAGCATCTGTAGTTTGTACACTTACAAAAACTATCGTTTCATGCAACATCATAAATCATTTAAACGATCACCAGGTGATCAAGAGTTCCTTCTATGGTTTTGAACGAAATATTTCATGCCTGACAAATCTGTTGTATCATGAAAGTAAAGCGGTTGATAAAATTTTTTACAGTTTTACAAAGTATTCGATAAACTCCCGCAGAAATGATTGCTGGCAAAAGGTAAGACTAATTGCATAAATGGGGTTGTACTTCGGTGGTTGGAAAACTAGTTGGCTGGCCATGGTCGAGCCTCAGAATGGTTGGTCGTAACAAGTGGCGTGCTGCAGTGATCAGTCTTGGAACCGGCTGTCTTTCTCATTTTTATCTGTGACATTGCCAGTGGCCTGCTTTGTAAGATATTAATATTCGCAAACCATAATAAGATGATAAACAAATATGTAGCAAATACTGAGCGTCTACAGCCGCAAGCTAACATAAGCAAACTGATGGTCTACGCTCACTGGTGGGAAACAAATTCTCATGTAGACAAATTCAAAGTTTTGGTCATAGAAAGACGGGAAGGCAAACTACAGTATGATCGTTGTTTAGCACCAAACTGTAAATGAGGACATAAAGTTATGTTTAATAATCTCTTAATGACTGAGAGGAAAGTAGGCAGTGGGTAGAAGCAATAAGACAGGCGAACAAGATTTCTGGATTCATTGGTAAGGTTTTCGATGTTGAAGACTGAGAAGTAACCCTCAAACTTTACAGCTTAATGGTGCGTTTACTGCTTGAATATTTTGTATGCCTGTAGACATACTACTAAAGAAAAAATGACCAAAAACAGAGAGTGCAACGGTGAGCTATCATGATGAGTCCCGGATTGAGAAACAAATCCTAGTAACAGCTGAACAATGAAATTGTTTATTTTAGAAATAAGAAGGTTAAGATGTGACTATATGCAAGCATTCACGTTCAACAAAAGTCTTGGTAATCGCGTTTAAGAAGATAGGTAAAACTAGATTTGTCAGATTTCATTCGTTGTAATGGATACAAACATATAGACCAAAGCTTTACTTCGAGTAAGATGAAGTACTTTTTCTTCATAGAATCGTAAATATGTGGAATGATCTACGAATCAAAGTCGTTTAAAGCAGCTCAACAAATACAATTGAGAACAGACTTGACAAATACCTCGCTTTAAGTCCACTACTGACATTATTTGTGCCTCTATATTTACATGAAAAGTTTGCAAATCTTTTCTTCTGGTCATCTCTCTGCCCCTCTACCCTCACCACACTTCTGAATATCTGATGTTCTCACTAACGTGTGGAGGGCCATGACTCCAACGATGGATGTTGCTCACACATTCATTAAGACTAAAATCTCCATCATGGTTAACTCAGATCTGAGTAAAGTTTCCCAACTTCAGGCTGTCGCCCGGATCCCATACTGAGTAATCGTTTGTTTTCCGTATCATCGTGCATGAACTTTTCCTTCCAAATAATATTTGATTTACGAATGATAAACCTGACTTAACCACCGTTGTTCTCCATTTATTGCCTCTGTTGTTATACCGGCTCATGATAATCGTTAAGATCACTACGGCTGTTTTCATTTTACTTATTACAATGGTATGTCTACGCGTATCACGCCACTGATCTTGGATCATTACATACAGCATAACGACAAAAACGTCATACGCTTCACGAAATATATCCAGCTTATAACGTTTTCCTTTAAAGATCTTTAAGGCAACTTATGACATCAAATGAAGAAAAATATAAGGGAATCTTTTCTACGCGACAATTATATATTTCACAAAATAAAATCAGACTATAATTATTTACATGCATTTATGCTTCTATCCTCCCCATTGTGTATCAAATTACATTATATATGCAACAACAGGCTCGCGAACAAAACAACTCTACATTCATTTGAAAACTTTTTGCTGACAATTATTTTACGAAACATTGTCAGTCAGACGCGATCAGCCACTAACGTGCTGCTTGATGCTGACACATCAGCACGACATACGGGATAGCAGGCAGTGTCTGTATGGTGTATGGATCACTGTACAGGACGGTGACACGGTCTGCTGCTTGGTCGGAAGGAGAGAGAGAGAGAGAGAGAGAGAGAGAGAGAGAGAGAGAGAGAGAGAGAGAGAGAGAGAGAGACAATAGCAATATCTCGGGAATATTCAGATATGCTGTGAATATCATGTTACTGATACATTATCTTTTTCCCATATCGTTATGAGTTACCAAGTATGTTCTCCCAGTGAACCAGCGGAGGAGTTTCATGATATCTCTGGGTCATTATGAGTCAAACTTGCTTAACTGGTTAATAAGTACACACAAAGAACCTACTATTCCTTGTGTGCTGATGTATTTATGTGACCTTCTTTGACCCCGGTGTAGGCACTTACACTGACCTAACGTGAGAGGCGGGGGGTATTCATGTCCCTTTCGTGAGGGAGAGGGAAGGTCCCAAAAATTTCATTGCTCCCTAGAGAGATCTGGGTCATTACTCTGTCAACAACCCTCAGGGGCGATTACTTATTAATGACGAGCAGCGATGAAAGGCTAGGTACTCTCAAGGGATCTCGGATATCAGAAAAGTTGTTGATACTTTTTGATATTAAATATCTATATTGCACATCATCATGCCCAAGTTGTGGAAAATAGCATAACTAACAGGACTTTACATCGGATGGCGACATGGTCAGTATTGTCTCCATACTACAAGGTTCACAACACTAGCTAGATGTGATGAAGCTACGAATAAAAATGTTAACGCTAACTTTAGACCTGGAGGTTTAGATTCTTGCACCGGACTCTGCTCAGCATAGAGTGCCTGTATCTAGTCTTAGGATGATCTTGGACAATGTCTCAGCAACCATGTCAACAAACACAAAAGGAGGCAATCTAATGTTACCAAAATGTTCACTGTCTCTCTCAGCTCCGATGAAATATTTCATGACAAATTCATTTGGCACAAAAAAATTAGTAGCGAACCCAGCTAGATTTCACCAGACAATGGACACATAAACTGTATGATTAACCCAGTTATTCTGTATCATTCCTAACTGAACTATCTCAGTATGATCTTACACATCTGGTAAAAACCTTTCGTTAGGTTCCGTAACGCAGAATCACATTGCGAGATTTTGTTGTGGATAATTAACGCATTGTTAAAGGTGTTTGCTGTGGGGCCACAATTTCCGTATACAGGCTACACAGGTTGGTACTTATTTCTTTGAAAATCTTCCTGCATGTCTGAGGAAGTCTTCTTGAATCGTGTCATCTGGATGTGAGAAACTGGAACATACTTTGAGTTGAGCAAATTCTGGAGTAATCGCTGGTTGTGAATTCCACTTTTCATTCGGTAATACAGATTCAGAAAGGAGCACCTAATGATTAGTAGATCCACAACGTTATCATTCACCATATGTCGGAGTAGTCTTCCTTAAAGTTACGTCATCAGTGGCAGCTGCTTCAGCGACAAACTGTCAGGTGTGACATGAAGTCGGCGACCCACTTCAGAAATATGATGTCTCCAAACTCTAACTAAATATTTTGACGGAAATTACTTTCGGTTGGGTCAGTGACCTCGATTCAATTTGTATTCATAAAGGACACAGCTTGGGAAGTGAGTTCAGAGAAACAATCCGTGGCTTTGAGAAAAATAATATTTTTCGTCGAATATTAAGGTCGTCCTTCTTTACTTTTTGGTTAGGGTTTTCCACTTTACCACACTCAGATCGGGCTTTCATTTTTTCCGAGCCCTTATCATGCACAGGATCTGTGGCGTGTTCTATGGTACTGCCTTTCTCCTACAAGAAATTCTCTTTCGGTCTGGCGATGATAACTTCCACACATTCTTTGGTATGTAGCGTCACGAACTGTGTCGTTAGTGTTCAGTTCTGCTCCTCAAGAGTTCATGACTAATTCTTTCCTGTGATGTGCATCGTCTGTGGCTGTTTTAACATACACTCGTGAGCGTGTGTGAGGAGCATCTCTGTCTTATATAGGAAGTCTGGCCCATGGACCATTGCTTTACACGGGATTGGTAAGCTTCCTACTTCTCTTCATCGACCACAAGAAAATCCATCACTAGTCTTGTTCCTCTGGCAATATATCACTGTCAACACACATCACCAAAATGGCTGTAAATCACGGATGAAGACGTACTAACACTGGAAAGGGAAAACCTTTAATTCACTTAATCGTTCTACTAATCATCGGTGTTGCAGAGTACGTACATTCTACATCCATAAACAGGTCACTCAACCTAAAATCATCCCAGTCATCATTATGTGTTTGTATCCAGGCTGTCATCATCATCCCTGGTTGCTCGTCTACCTTGATAACAGTCACATCAACAACGACATCATACACGTTCTGGAAGCCAGGTAGCTCTGTCCCCACAAAGACAGAGGTGCCTCATTCGAGAGAGTACGTAACTCATTTGTATCAAGAAACACCTTCCGGTGATAGCAATATGGCTTAACAGGAACCAGACATCTAGGACAGCTGGTCAGTCTAGCTCCCACATAGTAACGTAGCTAAACCTCTATATTGGCTCTC
>JAUUDZ010055290.1:0-10391 GCA_032361705.1 Panulirus versicolor | reverse complement strand
TTGATGGATTGCTTAATGCATACACTGATGCCATCGCTGAAGGATCGTCATCGCGAAGCTCGAGGGGAGCCTGATTGAATATGTGAAGGGAATCTAAGGTGAAGTGATTATTTGATGTGGGTAATGAAATGCGCTACAGTGGGAGGCATGGTTGAGGGCTTCAGAATTTATACTTTGAATAAGTCATCACTTTGGATATAGGTAGAATGTATGTGTTTGTACAGAGTCAGGATATTCGTCTGAATAGATGGGAAATATTCGTCGTATGGACTGAATATGGAGACAAAAAACGTCGAAGTGTTGAAAGGCAGACTTAGATATAGCGTCTGAGATCAAAGGAAAACGATGGAGCATAGTTGAAATTTGTATTCCCAACGAATGTTAAGAATCAGTGGAATTAAGAACAATATCTTGAAAAGGGAATTGGTAGTTTGGCTTTAATGCTTCGAAATCGATACTGTGTCACTGCTTCATCCACACGACTCACACAGAAGCACTGAATATAAATATATGAAGCAAAAATGCGTAATGTTGCACTTCGTATACACGTAGTAAGTCGAACTTGTGGGAAACGCTTTTCACTGCCATTTACGTCTTTAAGTGAAGGGTATACAATAGAGAAGTTACTAATTCAACTGTTGTCCGAGTCTAGAGTTTGGGTTGCTTCGCTTTCTGGGACAATACGAACAACTCGTCCGTTTTCTCTGTTTTATCAAATGTTTAGAAAGAGGAAAACTTGCTATAATGAAGATAGTGGTTCTACACAGCCCTTGAACTTGAATATCTCTGGGTAATATCATATAAGATAAATAGATTGTTTTGTATTTGATAGATTCTTTTTTTATTAGATATTTTGTATCGAGCACATTCGGACAAGTCACTCGATCACAACAACAATGGCTGACGGGGTGAGGACGTATTCGTTGCTCAGTGGCACCTTATCAGTTCAACGTCTTCCTTAGAAGTGAGATGAGGTATGTGAATACGTCCAGGTAACTTTGATACAAGTTTTAGATAATATATTCCTATAACATTCGTGGCTTTCTGTCCTCTTTTGAGATTAATTGGACGTGTATACTGATCACTGTAGTTGCTTTAGTTGTGAATTACCTCTGCTGGCTGGGATACGAACCCGTGGCTACTCATTAAGTATCATTAGGATCATCTCAAATTCATGATTAACCCAATGATATTTACCGAGGAACGATCTTTTCTTCTTCATCTCATATTACCTTGCTAAACACGTACAATTTTTTTTTTTTTTTATGATACCCGTATTATAGAACATTTTCCCCCAACTAGGCATTGTTGAATGACATTCTTGGTCTAAGTAAAGCTATTGTGTGCGTGTATAGCTGTTCATGGCTTTTGTTTAGTATCTATTTCTAATTTCCAGGATCGAGAGTTGCTGATGGCCATAGGAATCATGGCCACAACTATCGAGGAGGAAGACTCTAGAAGCGAAACGTGTTGCCAGACCTTATTCAAACCTTTGTACATTAGTAAGGTACGTGTGCATATACATTCATAGGTACGTTTAAGCCTCACATGGGTATGATGTCCCGGCATATGTATTTCCCTGTATGTAATTTTTGAGTAGAACTCTATTGTAAAACAGACTTTAGCCTTCAGTTACGTAAGCAAATATCGGTGTATGACAGACGAAGTTAGTGTAGGTGATATCAACAGAGGATGTCACAGAGGTAAGCTTCGGTTTCCATAAGCTTCGTTTAGCGTTTGAAACGAGACAGTGTTGGTTCACTGAAAGTACGACACTGTCTGTGCTTTGAGTGCAGCGAAACCTGCTGGGAATTTCAAATCTTTTTGTGAGATCTTGTCTGGCGTAAACACACAGATTAGACCTAACGTAGAGAGTTGTAGTTATGATAATTATCGTCCAATTTACAAGCAAGTGCCAAAATGTAAATCCACGTCTGGTGTCCATACGACGTCGATATTGTTCATATCCAGGTTGTGGTATATTCCACAGCGTCCAATCGACCGGAGGGTTGAATTCGGTGTTTCGCTGATTCTAATCCGGATCCAGACCAATCGCAGTTAACGAAGGGCTCTGGTGATTAAACCAGTTCCTGTTATTTCACAACGGTAATCTTCCAGATCTTATCAAAATAGATCTGTTGGTCTCATTAAGTGGTATTATGGGAGCTATCCATAATTCCGTTCGTTAGTTTTGCATGACAGCCGAATCGCACGGCTGAAGAACCTTGTGCTTCGAGGTACGATGAACCCCGAAGCGAACGAGGTGAGTTGCTTCGTAGGCGCTGTTCGTTCAGTCTAGGAGGGTAGACCAGGGTGCTCACGGATGTACGGTACCACAGCTACCCCGACTTTCACTGAATTCAGTCTTCTTTCAGCTGAACTAAGACGACTTTCATCTTTCATAGACTGATTTCATGTCTGCTGTGACGTTGGAAGCACCTGGCAACTCAGACGCGCCTTCCATGAGTGACAGACATTGTTCACGTATTTTTGTTATCAATGCAAAATTCATTTATGATATTACGATGATGTCTTGTTTTTTTATAGAAAGGAAGATGAACCTCATATTCAGAGATCATGGTACTTATGAACCTTGTGTCGCCTTTATCTATCAAGTTATGAGTGAATCATGTTAGGTATATGAATTTCATGAATTTCACTTATAAAAACTTAATGACATTTTTTTTCATGTTCGTATTTTGTTCAATTAACTCGTTGAGACGCACTAGCTCCATGAAATGCAATTAGGATAAGGTGATTATTATCATTAGGAAAACCGTTTGAAAGATTTCAAAGACTAATATAGCTGAAGGCTTTTGATAAATGACATGATGATATTTATTATACCTAGTGTTCATTGAATTATTTTGATAAATATGAGTAACAATGGTAACTTGAAGGTGGAATTCAAAACATAGGAAGTCAAGAGTTCACTTCTGTTGCAACATAATTACTTCAGAGTATTTTGAAGTGTAAAATATTTAAAGTATACTTTAAAAGTATATCTTTAGGGACTTTTTTTTTTTACATAGCCAATTAGAACTTGAGGTGGCTGTTAGAGAAGATAAGTGGTTCTTTCCCAGCGTCTCTAAACAGTGTCAGGGATCCGTTCGAAGGCCAGGGATCCGTCCGACGTGTCAGGGATCCGTTCGAAGTATCAGGGATCCGTTCGAAATGTCAGGGATCCGTTCGAAGTATTAGGAATCCGTTCGAGGTTCCAAACGCTTGGGGATGAGTGCTGATACAGACGGTTGTTGCCGCCAGGAGTACAACTGGCCAAAAGTTATATACAGCGCATGAAAAAAAAAAAAATTCCAGCTTACGTTAAGAAATTATAAAGAAAACATAGAAAAAAGTGATACGGCTGTTGACACAATCACTGGAGGGCACATTGGGTCGTCTATCGCTCCAGCAACACCGTACGTGTCATGGTTGATGGAAGCTTGTTTAAGCAAAACAATTCACAAAACACTATTTCCTTAGCCAGCCTGGCAGATGCAGCTTCAGGGGTAAATTGAAACACATTCGAGTCCTCCTCCCGCCTTTTATAAAATCAGAGTACAACTGCATAACAAAGTCTCCGGTGCCAGGTACCTGAGGCCATTGTATCCCTTCGTCAGGAGACTTTAGCATCTACTGAATACAAGCCACATACTGCTGGGGGACGCCCTCCGAGAGGAGATCCCAAGACTACAGAAATGTGGGGGACGCCCTCCGAGAGGAGATGCTGAGACCACAGAAATGGGAGAGCGTGTAGGTGACTAGCTACATCCACCCATCTGGCCACAACGTAACATTTCCCCTCCTCGTTGGCGTCACACGTCACCTGCCCGGGCAGCAGTGTGGCGTCACTTCCCATGGTGATGCTGTGACGCTCACCGAAATGGCACTTCATAACGCAACTCTGTGGCATGGCCCCCACTTCCTTGGAGGGCATTGTGTAGAATTTTCCACGATGGTCGTTGCAGCATTTATCTAGCACTTATGTGAGTGAGTGGCGGGGTGCTACTTCCCACGTTGGTATTGAGTGTGGAAGTGTAGCACTTCCCACGGAGGCCCCCAGGCCACCACTTCCCATGGTGGCATTACGTTCAAGGCCTGGGTAAGTAACGTCACTTCCCATGGTGGCATTACGTCACAGGGTTGGGTAGCCCCTCTCCACTTCCCATGGTAGCATCAGGGCTACTTCCCTAGGTAGCGCTGTATAGCACTTCCCACAGAGGCCCCCCCTGGCCACTTCCCATGGCAGCACTACGTCCCTCACCCACCCAACACCACAACACAACCCTGGGTTACCAAGCTTCATACCGGACTCTCCTCCGACTTCCGAGTGGTCTAAGCGACCGACCAGAGTTCGACGGGAGAGGAGAAAACCCAGCTCGAGAGAATTTCGGTAATTAAATGAAACATTTCTTGTCGTGGCGTGCGAACACCCGCACGTCAAGGGAATTCGTAGAAGATTTTCCAGGTTTGTGAACCGCTGATGAAGCTATTAAATTTACCCTCAATGGCCCGAATTTGAAGCGCCTGAGGCATGTTGCAGTTCAGGACCAGCACTGAAGGACATGTCTCCCGTTGGTGTGTGTGTGTGTGTATACCTGAGATTAATTCGTCCCAATACTCATGATACTTGAAAGGCAGGAGTAGAGTGATGGTGTGTATGTATATTTTAGATAAACGGAGTCTTGGGTATAGTCTATATATCACAGACATTTCCAAAGGAGCTTTGGATGACATGTTCTTATAACTGTTCCTCTCTGGATCTCTCATTGGAATCCTATCAACATTAGAACTGTATGAAACCCTACACTGGGCATCTTAGGATCTACTCTCAGCGTGATTCATACGCTTATCTTCCAGTTAGGTAATAATGGAAATAGTCCACCAAAAGGAGGGGACTTTGAAACAAGTTTTTCACTGTAGTTCGATACCAGTACCTAGCTCTCTCAAGTCCAAGCTGTTGATTCCAAGCTTTCGTTACCAGCCTCTTGATACCAAGCTGTTACTGATACTAAGCTCTCAGTAATAGGTTTTTGATACCAGGCTTTCCATACCTCGTACCTACTACCAAGCACTCAAAACTTAGCTGTTAATACACATCGTTCTTTCAACAAATCTCTCGGCATAAAGCTCTTAAAACCAAGCTTATGAGTACCAAGCTCTCACTGCCGTGTTCTCGGTACTAAGCTGTGAATACCAAGTCCTCAGTACCAAGCTGTGAACACCAAGCCCTCAGTACCAAGCTGTCAACACCATGCCCAGAGTACCAAGCTGTGAATACCAAGCCCTCGTTACCAAGCTGTGAATGCCAAGCCCTCGTTACCAAGCTGTGAATACCAAGCCCACAGTACCAACCTGTGAATACCAAGTCCTCAGAACCAAGCTGTAAGTACCAAGCTGTGAGTACCAAGTCCTCAGTATCAAGCTGTAGGTATTAAGCTGTGAATACCAAGCCTTCAGTATTAAGCTGTAGGTACCAAGCTGTCAGTACCTAGCTCTCACGTACGACAGAAAACTATAAAACACAAAACCCTTCATTGGCCTGTGACGTTTCCATTGCAGTGGATCTAATACTTCATAAGTTTCCTACACCACATCAGAACAGGTTTCAGTTCCATTACCTCGTCTGCCACAGCGTGTCGTGAGCGATCCTGTAGGTGCCACACACAGCTCTTACTCGGTCATGACCGGAGGAGGAGGATACTGCTGCCTCTCTCCCCTTCATCTCCTGGAGACGTTCACTTTACCAGAAATATTAGATTTCCTGTTCGTGAGACGATCAGTGTCCGGTTAGGCCCTCCTGCTTTAAGCCCTTCCTGTTTCATTAAATTTTTTTTTTTTTTTTTGTTCTCTCGCTGAATTTACGTCTCATATCAGTCGATATTTCTTGATTATCATTTATTTCTTTTTGTTACATATGGAGGGCACCATTTGACCTTATCTTTAAGGACATTATCTAACCTTTGGGCACAATCTATGTTTTTCCATATCTCTGAGAGGGAGCTTGTTACATCTTTAAAGGACATTATTTAACTTTACTCTTCAGGGGTTACCATCTGACTTTTCCGTTTGGGGGCCACCATTAATTTCTGTGGAAATTATTTCCATGGGCCTCTGGGGGGGGACACAGTTTCTCATACCTCAAGAGATATCATTTCCCTTTACGTCTAGGATCCACCATTTATTCTTATCTCTGGGGACATCATCTCCCCATATCTCCAGGGTCGTCATTTCCTTTCAACTCCGGGGAGGCCATTTCCTTAGATCTCCCGGAGCATCGATCGTCGTTACCTTTAAGACATCATTTGCTTCTACCTATGGGAAGTCATTTGCGTTATGTACACGTCATATATATATATATATATATATATATATATATATATATATATATATATATATATGTGTGTGTGTGTGTGTGTATGACAGAGTGGTTAGCGTAACCCAGCTACCACACACATGGTACGGGGTTCGAAACTACAGCTTCCAAATCAACAACGACACCAAAATATCCACAGACTCCCCGTATTGCGCGCAGATATGACAACACGCGCAGGTCCTTCCTCAAACACACACACACACACACACCACAATGTACACAAACGCCTCAGTGAACACACGTACTTCATCAAACGCATCGAGCATAATGAGAACGATTCATTAAAAAGAAAGCACCACCACGCCAAAGGCAGAGGGGGAGAGAAGCCGTGTTCAGTCATGGCACTACATCTATTAGCAGGGAAGTGAGTCCTTCCTCTGTAGGCATCGCTTTGATAGATTATTTTCGTCCCCACCAACACAGGAGAACCTCTGTTAATGTGGCCCGAGTTCTCTCATACACGAAGAAGTAATAATGTTATTTTGATGTTTATATCGTTTTCTTTTTCTTTCATGGTGCCTGTTTATATCGTTTTCTATCATGGTGCCTATTCTTGTCATTTGTATCATTCATTTACCTTTACTCTTCGTTCTTCTTGTTTCTTTTATATGTAAAACTCTCATCATTTGCTCTTCTTGCTCATTTCATTTACCGTAATCTTCTCTTCCTTTCGCTAGCTACTTCACCCAGTCTTTCCTCTCTAGCTCGCTATATTTGATGTACTATTTCCCTCTCTAGCTCACTATATTTGATGTACTCTTTCCTGTCCTCCTCCTATCAAACATCATCTGCTACGCCCAGATGGCTCATGGGATGAATGGCTCTGGTCTGTTGTTGGGGAGAAGAGACCATGGCCCCCGCCTGGTACACTTGCATCCCTCACACACTTCCTCTGATGGGTTCAAGAGGGAGAGTGTTCTCACGCAGTAACCACACACTCCGCGACGAAACACGGTAGGAACTCAAGGTTACTCCATGGTCCTCAGTACTGTCTCTAGGAGGCTTTATGAGGACGTAGGCAATTTTCTTGTCTCCCAGATAGATGGACGCAAGCAACTTAAGGGGACCTTTATAACTGTCAAATGTAATTTCTTGTATACAAAAGGTGTTTCGAGGTGAATACTTTGGCAGATGTCTTTAACGTTAAACTTGAAAGTGATCGTTTCGTTCATCCTACCATACGTTGCACATTTATATTACTAGTACGAATTCCGTTAATGCGTGACAGTAAATCTGGCCTAAACTTTCATAGCCCCGGCTTCGAATACCGTTTAGAGTGGCGTGTTCATGAACAAGAGCCATTAAGTACACATATTAGCCTAGACCAATATGCAAGTAGTCATGGATTCAATAGGGGCAAACATCGGCTCTGTTTATCAAGGGAACATGGGTTCATCCACTGTAGGCTTCTCCAGAATCATTGTATTTGAGTCCAGTGCAAAGTCGAAGTTCAAGGATAACGTATGTAGCTCAAACGTACCTGTGGGTTAAAAGTAGTAACGTATTGATGTTCCTGTTTTATTTAGATAATCGCATATTCTTTGCCTTTATGAATCACTTGTTTCTATAGATTTCTGATGTCTTGTTTTTCTGTGTAGCAGCCGATATGGCACGGACGGAATGAATGACTTGAGTTATAAAGAGGAACGGGGTTGAATATGAATACCTCAGATGAATGTATGAATCTCTCATACACGTACCTCACATTCCCGACCATAACTTCGCACCCTCACTCGTCTCTCGCTCCGAACTGTACCTACCAACCACACTGGTACCTTCTAAAGACACGATACATCAACCCTACCCGTACCTCACGCTTACACTCATACTCACATCCTGACTCATGCCTCAAAAACACCCCCACCTTACCTCAGACACCCATATATACCTCACTCACCAACCCGTACCTCACATTCCAGCCCTCACCTCACGCTCATACGTACCTCATACAACCTGGAAACGCAGTCTTGATCTTAACACAACACAGATGCATTCAGAAAACATCTTAGGAGTGTGTGATCTCTTATTTTCACTGTAGCACTCATTTGATTTACAGATCATATTTCAAAACGATCGTATTCAAGTTACGTTCATCTATAAAGATATAACCCACAAGCAGCCAGCCACTTGAGCTCCAGGATGCTAGATGTTAATCAAGACACCGAGTTTGTTCCTCCCACGACCGGGAATTTGTCACGAGAGTGTCATGACTTGCTGATATTGTCTCCTGTTGTTGAAAGAATTTGCTCAGAAACCCTCTGTGCTGGAGGAGCGTGAGGTGAACACTCCCTACAGGAGAATCTGTCATGTTGAGAATCCTTAAGTATATGTAAGACCCTGCTGATCACTGTCCCTTTGTTCATGCATTTTCATCCAGGGTGTCAGTAATTTCTAAGAACCTGTTTTCTTTCCTTGGTGTGTGTGTGAGGTAAAGATGTTACCTGGGCTTCTAGATCTGGAAATGAGTCGTGAGGCCGAGTCTTGGTTCCTAGTATTTGAGATATACTGGAGACCGTGAGAGGATTCGAACCTCTAGTCTTTGGATCTGAATATCTTTAAAAGCCACAAACATCTGGGACTGACCTGACACTCAGCCTTACTCCCCAGTATCAGCTGTGCAGCCCCTACGAGCAACTTTTACCTAATATGTTAACTATAATTATTCCAAACAAAAATACAGTATGATTAAGATGTAATGACAAAGGATCAGCAATGATACACTATCGAAGAGAAATATTACAATACACGATACCTCCCTCGACCGTGATGCGCAAGACTCACTTTGCAACTGTTCAGCCGTATAGAATGTCACAGTCCATGCAGCTATTACCAACACAAGAAATTACGATCTTCTCCCACACCTCATACTCTATCTGTGTATTGATCTACATCGTCCATACTGGTCCTTTCCAGGACACACCAAAAAGTCTACGGGTGCAGCATGCCACCGTTAACTATGTCTACGGACCTATATATCCATGTTCCACGTACACACTCATAGACGTCCTCATGTCTACATGGTCTTTATATCTTTAATTCTCATCATTTTTAAAAACTATAACTCTTCAGATTAGACAAATCGTTCACTGGCAGTTAATGGCAAAATATGTGATTTCATATAGACTTCCATCACACGACACTAATGATCTTAATCCACAGATATTAAAGTTGTCCCAAAGAAATCAACTATATTTAGATAATTGTTTCACGAACGCTGACAACCTGTTAGATTGTGTGTGTGTTTGCATGTGTGTGTGTGTGTGTGTGTGAAAAAGTAATTGAGTAATCATTGTTCGATGTCTTCACTGTGGTAGTTGCATTGTGGTCATGAATGGTCATAAGATATGTTCAATCAAGGTTTGAAATGTCCAGAACGTAAACGGGAAAGTATGTCTCGTGTATGACTAGGGAGCATTGGTTTCCCACAAATGTATATATGGAGGTGAAGTGTTTAAGACTCCAGGGAGAACGGTCGTTTAGTATTTGCCGTGTCATTTCAGTGTACATGTATTTAGTCAGTGTTTTGTTTGTAGAGGGTGAGGGGAGATGTGAGGATCTGGTTCTAAATGTTGAAGCAGGAGTGAGATTTCTATTTCTTTTTGGGAGTTAGTGGTATAAAAAGATCAAGTTTGGATTTAATCGTATCATACCCACGTATATCTATCATTTCTCCTCGTAATATGTGTGTTCGGATCACCTAAGAAGAAAACGAATAATTCGCTGAAACACGGTGGGCCAAGGGACTATAACCCGTGAGCTACAATAACCACCCAGCCCTCGCCTCTGTTATTACTGTTTCCTGAGAGCGAGGCAATATGTTGTTCTGACATGTATTCCCCACCTTCGTTGATGTCAAAGGTGATGCGTTGTTGTGGCAGGTTACTGATGGTATTCGTTCAAAGGAGACTTGAAATTTACTCATACATAAATGTGCATTTATCACAAAATTCCGCAGGTGGTGTGTGTGTGTGCTGCTCTTAACGCTACCTCGCTAACGCAGTAAATGGCGAATATA